>JAXFYN010001122.1:0-26733 GCA_036172215.1 Camellia granthamiana
CAAAAGTGCTTAACTCATTATTCAGAGCATAAAAAGCATACCTTAGACCCATGGGGGTGCCTCTTTTTTATATCCAACACTTACCTAATCCCAATAGAAGCCTAGCTTTAATGGACTCAGGATTACTGCCAATCTTGGACTCCCAGTAGGATTGGGATAAACTCTCTAAGAGTCTTATCTTTATCCAAGCTGAAGTCCTCTCCCATTCTAGGACTCTTGTCCCTTATCCACTTATCCCGGATTCCGGTTTCTTCGCAGATAACCTTGGCCTAGCCGAGATCATCTCGGTGTCATAACCAAGACACGTGACACTTTGGCTGACACTTCGGTGTCACCTCGGCCTCGTGTTGTCATTCAAAAATTTGTCCCCACACTTATACTAGGGATCTTTTAATGAACCTGACGAATCTATGCCCAATAGACCTAAGACCCTTGTGCAGCCTCCGTGTTCAAGTTTACCTTGAGATTGTCGATAACGTAGTCAAATGCACAACAGATGAGCTATCTTTGGAATCCACCAAAGCTTGATGCTCCAACCTTTGGAATCCACCAAAGGGGTTTACACTTGAAGTGAAATTGAATTCTATTTCCCTTCAAAATCTTCAATCCATGACTGGATGACTAGGTGATCCAAGGATCACTTCAATTTTTTCAAGGGATGATCTAGGATCACCCAAGGACTATTTTGAGCTATTTGCGCACTTGTAGAGAGAGACCCAGCTAGCTCAGATTCAGATCTTCCTAACATAATAAAAACCAATTACAATTGAAAGAAGCTTTACACATGAGAAAGTGTCACACGGGGATTGCCAAAACTAAAAGTTCTAGTCTAAAGTCCTAGCAATTTAAAATACTCATTTATAGTTTAGCTTGAAGAATATTGTCTATAAGGATGAGCACGCTTTGTATGGCCAAAGTTTTGCTTCCAAAAGTACGCATATAAAGCTGTGCTTTTGCTTTAGTAAATTAGAATATGGTCTTTTACACTACATTACAATTCATATGATTTTTTGGCGCAGTTTTTCCTTGGAATGAAGAAAAAATAGAGTTAAGAGATTTATTCAGCATGCATAATCTAGTCTAGGGGTATCGTTTTTGTGAATATTAAAAATAGAGAGGGGGGGAAAAAAACAGAAACTCATACTGCAAACTGTTTTTGAATTTTTTTTTTTTTTTCTTTTCTAAAACACCTTTTTTAGGACACACTTGTAAGTTGTTTTTTGAATTTTTGAAAATTGTTGTAACACAACAATGAAAATGATGGGTGTTTTGAAATTGGTTTTTTCTCAAGGTTTGACATCTCCCATATAACTCAAGTTGAAATTGAGTAGTGCCTTCAAAGCTTTACTTGATTTTAAGTAGTGAGTCTTGAAATTTTATTCAGCATTGTCGCATCCAAGAAACCTTGGTTTCATGTATATCGAAATTCCACATATCTATGAACCATTCTTGGTTTGGAGTTGTATTGGATGGTTGAAAACTAGTTATATGGAAATTCTATATATCTATTAACCATTCTTGGTCTTTGAAATACTAGTTAAGGTAACACACTTTATATCTATTTAATCGCAGAGAGTCTGGGTGTCTTTGTAACACGAACTATTACTCTCCTTGTCTTTTAATGTTTGAACACTTTCACAGTTGTTATATGTCCTCCAAACTATTGATTTTATTTATTTATTTATTTATTTTTTGCAGATGGTTTTGGACATACAAATGTGGATATGACTTTTTTTGACAAGTACGGAAGGGCATTGTTTTTATACCTCTATCCGTATATATAGTGGTTCGTAGAAATTACTTTTTTGGTGTGGTAAATATCTAAAATTTGGGATGGTAGAAATTAGCATAGGACATGGTACAATGTTCTTTTGGGGCGGTACAGATTAAATTTTTGGTATGGTACATATGTCCTTTTCGATATGAAATTTGGTTATTCCTCTATTATGTATGGAATTAAATTATTGACGTTGGATTAGACTTGGTTCGTATGGAATTTGTATTATATTTAGAATTGGACGTTCAATATTATTTTTTTGGATGGTAGGAAGTGAAATGTGTGCACGTTGTTGAATTGTTAAATGATTGATAATATATTCAGAGTTGATGGATTATATTATTTATACAGGGTACAGGTTGTACTAATAATGGATACAGGTGGTTCAGAAAAAAAAAACAAAAAAAAATTAATATAGTATTTGGCCACTAAATATTTTGGTAGCCAAATACATAATCAAATGTTTTGATGACTAATAATTTAGTAGCAAAAACAGAACCAAATAAGTTTTTGCGACCAAATAGTTAGTAGCTAAAACAATTGAGAATAAGAGAAAGAAACTATTGCCCACTAAATTTTTTAGTCACGAAAAAACACGGCATCCTTTGGCGACTAAAACGTTTGGTGGTAAAAAATAATGAAGTGAAACTTAAGAGGTTTTTGGCTACGATCAAATGTAGTCGGCAAAAGTCACAATGACTAAATTCCATGGTCGCTAAATATATGTATTCTATTGGTGACTAACACTTTAGTCTCTAATAGCTGAAAATATTTTTATGGTAGAACTTTCAGTAACTAACAATTTAGTCGCCCAAATGTCACCTTTGCCGACTAATTTAGGTTTCGTAGCCAAAAATTCACTTTCAATGACCAATTGTTTAGTTGCAAAAAGGCACACCTTCCCCGACGAACCGACGGCTAGTAGCCAAAAATTAACTTTCGGCGACTAAAGGTTTTAGTCGCAAAACGAACACATTTGCCGAGTAAAACAAATTTAGTAGGCAAATCTTTCACTTTCGGTGACCAAACAAAAGTTTAGTCATCAATACTATCGCCGACAGGGTATAGGCGACGAACTTAGTGACAGAACTTTTTAGTCGCTAAATTATTTCAGCGACCAAATATGAGACTTTTAGCGACCAATATTTTAGTAGCCAAAAGTGTCATTTCCTGTAGTGTCTATATGTAATTAAGAAAATACATGCTGGCGTAGTTCTCTTAGAAAAAAATAAAAAAATAAAAAAAATAAGTCCTTATAATGTGCCACTAAGCATAAAAAAAAAAATTTGCTTTTAATAATATATATATAAATATGATTACTCTATAATCTTTATATTTTGTTTCCTGTGCAATTTTGATTATTGTAATTTTAATTAGTTTGATTTTGATTTTAAATTTAAAAAAAAAATTACATGACATTATAAATTAATAATTATAATTATAATTTTTTCATAAATATGTAATAATTTTTAAAAGTTAGCCCTGATGAGTAATTTCCCTTAAATTTATGATTTTATCTGAATTTTTGGTCTAATTGATTATATCTAGTAGAATTTTGTAATGAAAAATACATACATAAGTGATTTGTATCATACTTTAAGAAGAAAAATTATAAATTTATTCATCTTAACGAGTTAATTTCAACTAATTCAGTAATCACTTTCTGTCAAAATCACTAACGATATTATCAATAAGACTAAATTGACATAAAATTTAAAATTAAGAGTCAAAATTTAACTAATTGAAAGTGTAGGGACTAATTTAAATTTTTCATTTTTTTTTTTTTTTTGGCCATTGACCACTAAGGACTAGATAGGCAGCTTTGCTAAACCAAGGGATGGAGGTATACATGGTTAAGCTAATAATCAGTAACAATGACGACGGGCAATGCGAGGACAGGGAAAATGGGACAAGGGAAGTAAATAGAAACTAGAAGCATCCGTCACCCAATAATCAGTTTTTCAACTTATTTACTTTTTCTCATAAACAGTCTAATACAAATTCCCGAAATAACAAGAGATGGGCAGCTTAACAAGCTACTCCAAACAGGTCCGTAGTCCTTCAATCTGCTTTAACTTCGGCATGGCAAACAGACTGCATCTGCTTAGCTTACTGTTAACATTTAAGTTGAGTTTGAATCTTGAATTTGAAGAGAAATTTGTGAAGGGAATGAAAAAAGTGAATGAAATAGAAATTAATTTTGTCATTTTTTCCTTTATAGTTTTCCTGTTAATTTGATTCAAATTACATGCCTTAGGTCACACTTCTAAAAAAAAAAACATGTTCCGAGCACAAAAACATAAATTGTATTCATTGACTTCTCAGAAGAAAATTTCATGAAGCTGTGCATGTTTAAACACAACCAACCACATGGTGTATTAGTTTAACAGGTTCATCAGTCAAAGGTGGCTGCCATAGTTTGAAAGAAGACAAGATCAGTTTAAGTGCTGAAGTGCATGTATGATGTCAAAATATTGTACTGATTTCAGTAAGTCAATTCCAGAATCAAGTGAAAGCTGATATGGAAAGCTGACCTTGATGACAAATGAAGTTTTGATGAAGCAAAATCAATGGTGGTGCTACTGTTTTCACCATGACCTCCCCCAAATGGACTTTGAATCAACCAATCCTGAAGTAACACAATTCATTTTCTGATGCTGAAAATTGTTGAAGGTTTGACATTTAATTTTTCTAAACTCGATAGGCCAGTTTAATTCTCATTGCTGCTGGCAATGGCGACCCAGCTACTCCCTGCTTCCTTAGCAATCCCTCTATCTTTCATAATGCTTCTCAGCAAGTCAACCGAATCCCACCTTCCAATGGCCGCATAGAAATTCGACAACGCTATGTAATTCGCAGGCTTAGTTGGTTCCCAGTCAAAGAGCTGCTTAGCAGCAAATTCACCCCTAGTGACATCCTGGTTAAGTGTACAAGCATTCAATAGCGCTGCCCATACAGCAGCAGTAGGCTTAATACCGTTGTCAACCATATCATGAAAAAGTCGCCACGCTTCTTCAATCTGACCTGCCCTACCTAATATATCTATAAAACAGGCATAGTGCTCTGGACCTGGATCCACACCGTACTTTTCTTGAAACAAAGCAAAACATTCCTGGCCTTGTTCCACGAGACCTGAATGCCCACACGCAGATAAAACAGCAAGTAATGTCACAGAATTAGGCGCAACATGATTACCCTCTTCCCCCATTTTCTTGAACAGCTCAAGAGATTCACACCCATGTCCGTGACTGCCATATGCATCGATCATGCTTGTCCAAGAAACTACATCACTTTGAGGCATTTGATCGAATACCAAACGGGCATTCAAAATCTTCCCACATTTTGCATACATGTCCAGCAATATATTGCACAACTGGGTACAAGAGACGAAGCCCTGACGGATAGCCATGCCGTGTATCTGCTTCCCAATCCACAAATCTGAATTCTCAGAGCACGCAACGAGGGCACTGGTTAGCGCGATTACATTAGGTTTCATAGCACTCATAATCGACATAGCGGCATCATATTTTCGATTCTGAATGCACCCAGAAATCAATGAATTAAGCATTATATCATCCGCTTGTCGATTCAATTTACAATAAATTTTCATTGCTTCATCGATGTATCCCACACCCGAGTAAAAATCAATCAGAGCCGTACTCAGCACTACCAAATCACGGCCCATTACAATCACCAGTGCATGAACTTGCTTACCCTGTCGCTTTGCATTCAAAGAGGCACAAGCTTTAAGCACAGAACACAACGAGAACTCGCTAAATTCCACTCTTTCCTTCCTCATTGCCTCAAATACACGCAGTGCTTTCACAGGGAAGCCATGGCGCAGAAAGCTCGATAGCATTGCGTTCCAAGCAACCACATCCTTGAAACCCATCTCATCAAAGACACGAACCGAGTCACCCAATTGGCCATACTTGGAGTACATGTCAATCAACGCAGTTTTCGTAACAATTCCCGAGTCAGAACCCAGTTTGATCATCAAACCATGGACTTGTTGGCCTCGATTGGAGTTCGACAAAGACGAACAGGCGCCCAAGACAGGCGTAAAAGTGTAGGCATTGAGGTCGGAACGAATGCGATGAATGTGAACGAATAGATTCCATGCCGTGAGAGGGTCATTGTTGCGAACATACGAGGCGATAAGAGAGTTGAGAGAATAGAGGTCTCCGTGGGGCGTTTTGTCGAACAGGTGGTGAGCGTGGACATTGCGGTATTGATGCTTCGTTATTATTGCAGCGTCCTTTAAAAATCGGTTGTGAAGTTTTTTGGCGGGTAAAAAACAGATAAAACGACTAAACGTGGACATTAACTAAGATTTGGATGTCCTGGAATTGAAGGGATAGTACAAGTAATAAAAAGCATAGTTGTAATCGTATCATTACTTTATAAGAAATTAACTAACCATTTTAAAGAGGGGTTTTTTTTTGGTTTTTTTTATAGGACTTTCTATTTAATAAGGGAGACTTATTTATAAGTCCTTTTTTAGAACCTTATGCTAGGTTAAGTCCTGTGTAATTTTTTATAGAGTCTCAAGTCCTATTTTCATAAGAATGTATTCCACAAGATCTTAATCTTTTTACCCCCATTTTCACACCACCTGATAAGGGCAGAGATATAACCGAATGCTCAACGAGACCGTAAGCCCCTCCCTTCCGAAACCAATTTCCAATCTCTCTCCTTCAATTTAAGCACGTGTTGCTGTCTCTCCATCCCTCTCTTTCATGGACTCTCTTATCTTTTGGTGAAAGCAAAATCTTTTTCATGGAACCGAGTGGTGGCGCCGCCGCCAGATTCCGGAATCGGATCAGACTCGCTCTGTTTTCAAACTCGCTCTGTTTTTAATTAATTTAAAATTATAATTTTTATTAATTAATTTAGATTTCACATATATTATTGATAATTTTTTAAATTTTACAATTAATAATACAAAATAAAAATATATTAAGATTATATATCTATTTCAAAACAAACGGATTAAAAAAATAAAAACTTATTAAGTTTGCGAAACGTAACGTGACACATTACGTTACGTTTATGTAAATGTCACATTACGTTTATATAGGTGTCACGTTACTTTACGTTTATGTAGGTGTCACGTTATGTTCATATTGGTCTCACGTTACGTTTATATAGGTGTCACGTTACGTTACGTTTATGTAGATATGTCACGTTACGTTTATATAGGTGTCACGTTACGTTACGTTTATGTAGATATGTCACGTTACGTTTATATAGGTGTCACGTTACGTTACATTTATGTAGATATGTCACGTTACGTTTATGTACGTTTATGTAGATATGTCACGTTACGTTTATATAGGTGTCACGTTACGTTTATGTAGGTGTCACGTTACGTTACGTTTATATCAATTTCCTATATATGATTTTATTACTTATTTATGATATTAACAACTAATATTGAGGGTAAATGTGTCAACAAACTTCCCACAAGACTTATAGGAACATAAATTTTTTAGTAGGACCATATGTAGCATAAGTCTCCCTAATAGGACTTCTAAATAATTTTCTCATTTAATAAAGAAACGAAGAGAAAATTACATTGCCCTCGTGTAAAGTTCAACAAAAATATGATAAGTCTTACTTTTAGGGGGTGTTTGATTGGGGAGATTATTTATTATTGGGATTGTAATTTGGGAGAAACTCTTTATTCGGCGTTTATTTTTTTTTTAGTCCGTCGGACATGGAGTCCGGCCGGATTCCTTATCCCCCATATGAGAGACTATTGTATCCTAGGAGGGGTATGGGACAATTTTCGAGAGACTATCACTGTTGGGATTAGGTGATGAAATAACCATTTTGACCATCTACTATTTAATTATGTATTATATTTAGTAAAATTTAATAAAATTTAAATGTCTCAATTTAAAAATAAAATAATTTTGTTTAACTTTTTATTGATGTTTTATTTATTTAATTTTTTAAAATAATTTTTTATAGATATTTTATTGATATTTTATTTTAAAATTTTGTTTATAATTTATTTAATTTCATTATTTAAATTTTAATAGTTGTTTTATTTAATTTCATTATTTAATTATTATTATTTTAAAAAATAAATTTATTTAAAATTTTAATTAAAAAAATAACATATATTTTTATTGATATTTTATTTAGTTAATTTTAAAAAAATAAATTTATTTAATTTTAAAAAAATAAATTTATTTAATTGTGTAAAAAATAAAATAAAATAAAATTTTATTTAATCTAGCTAAAAAATTAAAATATTAAAGATATGTTTAATATTGCTATTACTTAGTAAACAATTAAAAAAGGGTAAAATAGTCTTTTGTTCATTTATCCTATCCAGTCCGTCCAACCAAACGTTGAATTCATTAAAAATAGTCATTTCCAGACATATGATCCCATGAAAAAACAAACACAGGATACATATCCAATCCAACCAAATAGTCCGGGGGATTTACAGTCCCAGGACTCAAGTCCGATGGATTCTAATCCCCCCTTATCCAGTCTGTCCTTAGGGTGTGTTTGATTAGAGGGATAAGGGGGGGACTATTTACCGTGCGGATTGTAATTCGGGGGAAGCATCCAATCCGCCGTTTGTTTTTTTTTTAGTCTGCCGGACATGGAGTCCGGCCGGACTCCTTATCCCCCATATAGGGGACTATTGTATCCTAGGGGGGTATGGGGCAATTTTTGGGAGACTATCCACTGTTGGGATTAGGTGGTAAAATGACCATTTTGACCTTCTACTATTTAATTATGCATTATATTTAATAAAATTCAATAAAATTTAAATGTCTCAATTTAAAAATAAAATAATTTTATTTAACTTTTTATTGATGTTTTATTTATTTAATTTTTTTAAAATAATTTTTATAGATATTTTATTAATGTTTTATTTTAAAATTTTGTTTATATTTTATTTAATTTCATTATTTAAATTTAATAGATGTTTTATTTAATTTCATTGTTTAATTATTATTATTTTTAAAAACAAATTTATTTAAAATTTTAATTAAAAAAATAACATATATTTTTATTGATATTTTATTTATTTATTTTAAAAAAATAAATTTATTGAATTGTGTAAAAAATAAAATAAAATAAATTTTTATTTAATCTAGCTAAAAATAATTAAAATATTAAAGATATGTTTAATATTGCTATTACTTAGTAAACAATTGAAAAAGGATAAAATAGTCTTTTGTTCATTTATCCTATCCAGTCCGTCTAACCAAACGTTGGATTCACTAAAAAACAAACACAGGATACATATTCAATCTAACCAAATAGTCCGGAAGATTCACAGTTCCAGAACTCAAGTCCAATAGATTTTAATCCCCCTTATCTAGTCCGTCTAATCAAACACACCTAGTCATATTATATAATTGTTCAGATAATTTTTAATATAACTGTTTTATAACTTTGAAAATAATAATAATAATGTTTGGATAAAAATGACGTTAACGAAGAGAGGTTATTTTTTGATTTACGTAATTGTCTGTACTTTTCTTTTTGAGAGAGAGAGATTGGGTTGGTAATACAAAATCTAATTAGAATGCCGAATGGATTGATGATGAATTTCACTTACTCGTTCATTTGAGATATGTACAGAGATCGCATGAATTATAATTTTATTTGCATTTGCATTACATTTCATTTGAATTTGGAATAATTTAAGCTTAATTTCAAATTTAACTTTCCAATTTCTCTTCTCTTTCAACCCTCCAATGGGTTAATCAATAGAGCAGTTGTCAACACATTAGTAACGGAGCACAGGTACTGTAATGAACATTTCAAACTAAAGTGAACATTAACGTTTAGGTCATAGGCAACATGTCTTCAACTAAAATAAATCAATAGCTCTATCTATTTTAATTCTATCCATTAATCACCAAACCAGATGTGTTATATTGTACATGTACTTGAATTCAAGGACACTGGAAACAGGAATGCAATAACAATGATAAACAGAAATGGGATTTCAATTCCAACCCTTCATTACTGCCGACCGCACTGTCTACCCGGCAATATATATATATATATGAATTATCCGAATCTCAAATCCTCTGGTAAATCATCATAGCATGAAAGAGAACAGACCTCTATTTTAATCTGTTAAAGGGTCTGCAGCGATGAAGCGAAAGAGATAAACCTTCTTCTTTCACCAACATTTCTTCCCTGGCAATCTCGAAGCTTGAGCTTACGTTCGGAACCTAACGAGAGAACTAAAAATATTTGACAGACGTAGAGATATTTACTAGCTACAAGTACAAATTACATAATGTGCTGCAATGGCCATCTACCGCTCCTCTGAGTTGAATCTGTTCCAAGCTTCCTGAACACACATAAAACAAAAAACAATAAATAGAAAAGTACAGCAACGATTATCAAGAACTGTTAGTTACTTCAGACCAAACTTGAGTAATTTGTTTGGATGTAATTTGAGTTAAATGACGCTCATGGCAAATTTCAGTCCATTACCTTGGGGGTTAAAGAGGGACAAAGTTACTGTAACATTAAAGGTCCATCTCATACCGTCATAACTGAAGCTTGAACTTGGCTAGTACTCTTTTCGTTCCATTTTATTTATTTATTTATTTTTGGGGGGTAATCGGATGTTAATAAGTGAATAATGATTAATTAACCAAAGAATCATTTTTACTATTCAAATTTTGATGCCAAAACTGGGCTTCATGTGCATAAGACATTTCATCAGGTAAATTATCGTATATCAACGCATTCCTTGGATACAATCTCCATTTTTACAAAACTAGCATGTATGGAGAAGTAGTAAGTACAATTATAGTATAATCTCAATTACCAAGGTATTCATGTAGTTAAATAAACTATAATTTTAATCATAGATGTATAGTACAAAGTTTAAGACATACTATTGAGGTGTACCAAAATGCCAATACAAGAAAACTATATCAAGCTCAACAGTAACATTTTTGTAGTAGTAACTTGGGAACAAGCATCCATTTATCAAGCTAGAGAGAGAGAGAGAGAGAGATAATTATATGCTCACTTTCACCTATATGTAGCGTGGAGAAAGGCTTTATTTCATAGTTTTTTAGAGCATAGTCATTGATCAAATTGGTAAAAGAAAGCGAAGCCAGTAAAATACCTTCAGAAGATCAAAAACCTTTTCACATATATACTTTTGCTGAACACTTGCACCACGTTGTTGTAATTTGTCAGGGTGAACACATAGAGTGGCTTTCCTGTAAGCTTTCTTAACAGCCGCAGAAGTTATAACTTCAGTCAAGGGAATTGGCTGCCAACCACTATCAGGCCCAAGGATCTGTGGATGATGAAAATGTAATTTAGAGCACAAGTAAATGGAAAATTACAGAGAAAGGAATCAGTCAGTGTAACCAAGCAAGGCTGAGGATCAATATTCTAATACTGAACTATGTCGATCTCGATCATCTATTGAACTACAAATATGAACAAGGAAGAGAAATGAAAGACTCTGACTGCATCTATTAGCAGATAATAATTGATATATTGATGCAGAATATGGACCTTGGTCAGGCCACATCTCCATGTATTAGTTTTCAGGGGCAGGATATTCAAAAAATATTCTGTGCCAGCAGCAAAACCCTCACTCTGGCCAATAGTTCAATGCAGATGAAGTAGAATGAGAAAGAGTAATTTCATTTGATTCTATGCCTTCTTCATACTAACATACTGTGCCGATTTCCTTGATGTCTGATCTAAACATATTCAAGAAAGTGATCGATTTTTGCTGGGCAACCAGAAGAATTAAGCACTTGGGAATATATAGCAACTAAATTGATAGGATTCCCACTGGCATGGCTTGTAGCTAAAAAAATTCTATGCCTTCTTCATACTGACATACTGTGCTGATTTCCTTGATGTCTGATCTAAACATATTCAAGAAAGTGATCAATTTTTGCTGGGCAACCAGAAGAATTAAGCACTTGGGAATATATAGCAACTAAATTGATAGGATTCCCACTGGCATGGCTTGTAGCTAAAATATTGACACTAACTTTACAAAGACTTCTACCCAAAATTATATTTTCACTTTTTATTTAAGTACATGTCATAGCTAAAAACACTTTAATAGCGCTCCTAATGCACTGAATGCTGTATAAATGCAAATGAAACACACAATGCATGTTTATGTGAAAGAAGGATTAAGGTTAATACATATTGCAATGTCGAAAGTAATGCACGCAGGTTCGCTTCTTTCCCACTCGACCATCTCTTCACTTCAGCATCAAGAGCTTCGGCCAATCTCTGCAAGCATATATTGATATGAGCCATGGAAATGCAAAGGTAACTCATAGTTCTAAAAATTAAAGATGTTTACATTTCTCTCTGCTTGCTCTCTTTGAGCAAGAAGATCACGCATGTTCTTCTCTGCTAGAGCTTTTGCCTGAAAAGGTGACAGGTATAGTTTTAGTTCATAATGTTAGATGCAGATATAACTTTACCAATTCTATGGAAGGATGAAAAACAAAATAGAAAAATTAGACACGTACAGCACGTTCAGCAGTTCTTCGATGCCTCTCTAACCTTGCTTTACACCTCTGAGCTGATTCACCTTCAACTCCTACAAATCTCTCAAGTGTTATGGGAAGCTTCTTACAGAAAAAATATATCACAATTATAAGCAAAGCAGAAAAGCGTGGAAGGTTGATGAAAAAGTAGATTTAGTAAAACAGCAAAACTCCATATTGTACAGAAAATCATTGTTGGTGGTGTCCTACAAGATTCCACATGCAAGTAAATTATTTCTAATGTTTCACATATCACGTACCACCATGAACTGAAGAATATGAATAAATGGGACCGATGGAAGACCCAACGTCCTGATGCACATCCTGCCATTTACCATCTGTTAATAGGCTGTTAGGCAAGCACTTCATAAATCACATCATTGAAGGGTATACTCACAGAAAACGAAGAGCTTTGTCTCATTCCACCATTTTTGTAAGAAGCAGAGGACTTATCAGCCACTGATCTTTCAACGCATTCTCGAGCCTCAAAAGCAGCCTTCTCAGCCATGACTTTTTGGAAAGCACGCTGTCGAGCCTCCGCAGTTGCTCTCTCTACTGCAGCACGCTCTGCCCTGAGCCTGGCCTCCATAGATGTCTTCTCCGCTAATGGCCTTTCTCTAGCCTCGGCACATGCCTTCTCTAGTCTTTCTCGGGCCTCTGTCATTGCTCTTTGTCGAACTTCAGCAGTTGCCCTCTCCACAGCAGCCCTTACTGCCCTGTCATGAGCTTCAGAAAATGCCCTTTCGCGAGCTTCAAGAGTAGCTCTATCAACAGCCATCAGGTCCTTCTCTCTTTCTCTCTCTCTTTCCCTCTCTTCCTCTATCTTTCTTAGGCGGTCATTTTCCTGCTCTCTTTCTCTTTTCATCCTTTCCTGTTTCTCTCTCTCTTCTGATGTGAGGATACCATTAAGTTTCTTCTCTTTTCTTTGTGTGTTCTGGCTTGTGCTAACCTTCTGAGCTGTGCTCTGTGCATGTCTTTTTCTCTCAAACACAGTTGGCTGATCAGCTCCCATTTTCCTTCCCTTTTCAATCAACTCTCTTACCACTTGTGATGACATGAATTTGTCTTTGCTTTCCTCCCTGTCAAATGTCACTTGAACCTCTTTGACATTATTTCCCCTCTCTCCCATGTGTGTTTGTGCAATGCCAATACCAATGCCAGCTTCAACTGACTCTTTCAGGGTGTCATGCAGATCGAGTGATTCTGTGGCATCTTTCACTCTGGTTTGGTCCTTTTCATGTTGTGAGTCACTTTGACCCATGCCAGATGAGATGGATTGCTCTTCAAACAGCACATTCACCACTTCCACTGCTTCCACTTGCCCCTCGCTATCCATGGATTCAGCCTTCATGTTTCTATCCTCTTCAAATGAAAGGGCCCCTTCGGTCTTTTTCACTTTTACACTGTTTTTATCCTGTCTGCAGACTGCTTGATCAGGTTGTAGGCTCTCATAGTCATCCAGCTTACACACCCCATCAGATGCCTTGAAATTCACCTGTGTGTGCACACAAGTTCCTTGATCAGGATGTAGTTTCCTTTCATTTTCATCCCTTTCATTTTGCTCATGATCTCTGCTGCGTCCCTTCAGTTCTTCCCAATATCCGGCATCTTCAGTCATCTTCTGAGTTTTTCCACAATCATTAGCCTCTTCCGATATTTTCTCAATTTCTTTATGTTTGAAAGCCTCTTTTGACCTCTTCTCACTTTCTTGTCTTTCATGTGCTTCTTGTAGTCGTTTCTTGCTAACTTCTTGTTCCGAGGCCTCTTCAAGGCTCTTCTCATTCTCTTCCCTTTCACAAGCCTCATTTAGTCTCTCCTCATTTTCCTCTGTGTCATGAGCCCCTTTTTTATTTTTGCCATTTTCTTCCTGCCGAAGAGCACCACTCAGTTTCTTCTCAATCTCTTCCTGCCTAAGATTCTCTACAAGCCTCTTCTCATTTGCATCTTGTTCACAAGCCAATTTTTGCCTTTTCTCATTCTCTTCCTGCTCAACAGCCATTTTCAGTCTCTTTTCAATCTGTTCCAGCTCCAGAGCCTCTTTCAATCTCTTCTTGTTCTCTTCCTGCTCAAGAGCCTCTTTAAGTCTCTTCTCATTTTCTTCTCTTTCACAAGCCTCTTTAAGTCTCTTCTCATTATCTTCTCTTTCATGAGCCTCTTTTTGTCTCTTTTCTTTCTCCTCCCTTTCACGAACCTCTTTTTGTCTCTTTTCTTTCTCTTCTCTTTCATGGGCCTCTTTTTGTCTCTTTTCAGTCTCTTCCTGCTCCAGAGCCTCTTTCAATCTCTTCTTATTCTCTTCCTGCTCAAGAGCCTCTTTAAGTCTCTTCTCATTTTCTTCTCTTTCATGAGCTTCTTTATGTCTCTTCTGATTCTCTTCCTCTTTAAGTCTCTTCTCATTTTCTTCTCTTTCACGGGCCTCTTTAAGTCTCTTCTCATTTTCTTCTCTTTCACGAACCTCTTCAAGTCTCTTCTGATTCTCTTCCTCTTCAAGTCTCTTCTCATTTTCTTCTCTTTCAAGGGCCTCTTTAAGTCTCTTCTCATTTTCTTCTCTTTCACGAGCCTCTTTAAGTCTCTTCTCTTTCTCTTCTCTTTCACAGGCCTCTTTTTCTCTCTTTTCAGTCTCTTCCCGCTCCAGAGCCTCTTTCAATCTCTTCTCATTTTTCTTGGCCTCTTCCCGCTCCAGAGCCTCTTTCAATATCTTCTGATTCTCTTCCTCTTTAAGTCTCTTCTTATTTTCTTCTCTTTCACGAGCCTCTTTAAGTCTCTTCTCATTGTCTTCTCTTTCACGAGCTTCTCTTTGTCTCTTTTCTTTCTCTTCTCTTTCACTAGCCTCTTTTTGTTGCTTCTTCTTTTCTTCCCGGTCTAGAGCCTCCGTTAGTCTTCTCTCAATTTCTGCTTGCTCAGTGGCCTCTTTGAGTCTTTTCTCATATCTTTCCCTCTCAAGAGTTTCTTTTAGTCTCCTTTCATGAGCATCCTCATGTCTTTTTTCATCTTGTATTCTTTCAGCAGCCTCTTTTCGTTTCTTTTCAACTTCCACTTCATTCTCTTTCTGCTGAACTTCTGGCAGGTTCTGGCTCTCTTTGCTTTGATCAGCTTCAGTTTGTATCTTCTCAATGTCTCCATGCTGTTGGACCATGCTCGTCTTCTTCCCATTTTCTTCCTGTTTACAAACCTTTGGATTCGCTTTTACTTTCTTCTCATGCTCCTCTTGGATGTTTGATTCTTTTGTTGCTTTTGATCTCCCCTTGTTTCCATCCCATTCACGAGCCTCCCTGTCATCTTTTATTTTCCTATTGTCATCTTCTTGCTGTTGAAAAGCTGGAGTTGCTTTTTTCTCTGGTCCACGCTCACAAAACTGTGTATTTTGCACCGAAACCCTTTCATCCTTTACCTGCTCAAAGATCTTTCTGGATTTATCTGTTTCTACTACTTCATAAAATTGTGTTGCTTCTCTCCATTCAACAGGTTCCTCAGTTTTATAATATTCTTGAGCTGACCTATACTCCTTCCCATGCTTTTTATCTGCAGATACTTTAGCCACATTTATATGGTTTTCCCATTCAATTGAATCTGAAACAACTCGTGCTGTCTTCATTACTTTCTGCATTTCCTCCATAGCAAAACTTTTCATTCCACTACAATCACTTTGACAAGTTCCATGCACTCTCTCATCTTTACAATAGTTGGATCCATCAAATGTCTTGCTTGCTTTTCCCTCCCTATCTTTTGCATCATTCTTCAAACCAAGCTTTGTACGGGTCTGAAGACCCTCCTTTCTCTCCATTATTTTTGCACTTCTTAGTTTTGCTTGAGCTTTTTCCATTGCCTCTTTCATTACTGCAGCAGACACCGAAGTAGATGAGCTTGCATCTACCTCCACATCAAAAAACCGTGGAGAGCTGTCACCTGCCGTCTCTCCAAACGAAAAACTTTTCGAAGCTTTGAGCTTTGATTTCTGTCTATCAGAATCTCCATCTTTTGCAGCTAAAACAGGAGGTGGCCTCGAGGGTGGTGGCAACCGAGAGGGTTGAGTTCTTAAGCCGATATCATATACAGTTAAAATTTCCTCATTTACAGAAGATGCAGTTTTGCCATAACCCACAGGTTTGAGATCAGTTCCCGAACTCTGTATGCCAAAATTACTGCTTGATGGGTGTGACATAGTTTTCCTGAATTGCTTTCCTTCTCTTAGTCCCCCACTAAAATCAACATTTGGGATGAGATCATCAGCTTTCTGCGAAGGCATATTCCTTTTTTGTGAAGGAGGGGTTTCATTAACTACGAAACTGAATCCTGGAACAGCATGTAGTTGAGTTACATGAGCCATCCCATTTGACATATCTTCCTTGCTTCTTTGACTAGCCTTATCATATGATATATTGAACTGCTTAATGCCATCACATGACTGGTAAAATTCTTCATTTGACAAGCTTTGATTCCTTTCTGAACAAGCAGAAGGGTCTGACACATCTGACAAATATCCGCTCTGAGCTGGAGTCCTACAACAAGGAAAAAGACAAAACGCATTGCGTGATCAAAGTTCTAAAATTGCTATAACAGAAGCAATCAAGAAATATTTTTTTGATCTCCTTGTATTAAACAATTATGGGACCTATAAAATGAAATATGTTCAATAGCAGCAAATTGCAACAGAATCATCAATGCTGCGTCAAAGAGTTCCTTATATATATATATATGTATGGATTAAAGAAAAGAGGAACTACAACGAATAATCATAATTCAATTTAAACATTTACCAATCTCATATTACAACTAAAACCTTTACCAGAAGTAATTCCTAAAATATGAGATACTATTCAATTAAATGCTTTCAACCCTCTTTATTAGAATTGGATTATTTTTCTCTACACTACCTCTCTTCTAATGAATATCATTTTTCTCTACGAATCCCCTCACATTTGTGGGGAGTGAACTTAATTGCAAGAACCTCCTACTAGGAATCACAAATTCGCTCTAGAACTGCAATTTCAATTCAAAGCAGCAATTGAGTTAGAAAGAACCTTGTTCCCAGAATCCCAAAGAAACAAAATAAAAGCTGGCAACCCTCATATTATAAAATCTAGAAAGTAGAAAATAAAATTAACTCATATCTAGTCCTTCATATTTATTTAATATATTTTACATTTACAAAAAACAATTTGTAGTTGATACTTTTTATATTTATTCATATTTTGACATATATATATATAACAACTAAGCAACAAATATATATATTTCTCACAATATATTAAATATATAAACCTTAAGACTCTTCTATGCACCCCACTCCCTCGGCCTCGTTGCCATTCTGCCCGTCCCCACCCTTGTCCTTGCTTCCACTTCATGTGACTGAGGTCATGAACAGGTACATCCATTAGAAACAGTCACTTGGAAACTGACAATAACGGTTAATTCCGTGATGAAGAGATGGTCCCCTAACCCAGGCTTTGAACAAGCCTGTGTGTCTCCATAAAAGGAATTATCAAGTCAAGCCATAAGATATCTCTCTGAAATAAACCAACAGAGGGATTTTCTGATTTTCCTCTTCCAAGTATTTGAACAAACATGGCTATAGTCTATAGAGAAGTTTCTGTTCCTCCCCTACTTATGCTATGGGTAAATATCTAAAATTGACACATTGCCCTCTTGAGAAACCTGTTGAATCCCAATTCTAAAGACAACCAAAGTTTTGCACGATTATCTTCAGAAATAGAGGGTATGTTTGGTTTGAGTTTTAGATATGAGTTTTAGAAAAAAAATTCCAAAAAATTGTTTGATTTGAGATTTTTCACAAAAAATTTCCAAAATCACTTTCTCTTACACATTAATCAATCACTTTTTCTCTCTCCTCTCCCCTTCTCAATCACTTTTTCTCCCACACACGTCTACTCAATTACAACAAAATATCAAATCATCCCAAACTCCCAAACTCCAAAACTACTTTCAAAATATACAACCAAACAAACTAAAAAAAATTCCTAAACTCACTCTCCAAAAATTTTTTCAAAAATAACTCTCCCAGAAACAAACCAAACAAGCCCGGAGTTTTCACAAAGAAGCCATATAAAAGTCTCAGAACACAAACTAAATTACCAAGATAAATCCCCATAATACGCAATCCAAACACATGACAAACTCATTGTATTTCTTTTTCTTTATCTCAAAACACAGGAGCTAAATCTCGTACACCCTACAGAAACCCCAAAGTGACTCGTGGTTTCAGTCACAATACGCGAACGTTAGCTCAAAAATCAGTTACGAAAAATTGCAAAAACCTGTATATTTTGTTCTACAATTAACAAATGTTCAACAAGTGACCGTAGAGTAACCAAGACAAAGAAATAGGAAGAACCAAACAACAAGAGATAAACAATTATTTGCACAATTTCAGCATAAAATGAGGAAAAAAATTGAAGGCAAAAAGCAACAAAAGACATACCAAGCTTCATCAGAGGAATCATAAGCAGTCTTGGAATGATTGAACAATTCGTCGAACGAGACTGCGAAATCTAGGCCCTCGAAACCGCCGAACACTTGAGAGTAGTCAAAATGGGAGGTCCGGATATCGAAGGAGAATTCGGCTTCGTCGACAGCGGGAAGATCGAGAATCGGAATAGAGGAAGGTCGAGAGGCGTGAAAGCTTCCGAAAATCTCAGAGTAGTCTTCGATGCGAGGAGAGAAAGTGGGGATTCCGAACTTCGGAGGACCTCCAAAGACGTCGTCGTAGACGGTGTGAGTTGAGAAGCCATTGGCATTGGCATTGGCATTGTTGTAGAGTTTCTTCGAAACAGAGTGAGCCAATTTTTCCATCAAAATGGAGCTTCGAGCTTCTGCTTCTCTCTCTCTACCTTCTTCCGCGTTGTGTGCAGACCGAGAAAGAGTACGACGAGAGAGTTACTCGACGGGGAGAAAGGGGCATAATTTTGGATAATTATTCTATTCGAACACCGTACTCTATTTCTGTAATTAATTATTAGGAAATTCTAATATACTACGCCTTTGTTTCGGGTTTTTTTGGATTGGGTTGATTTTTTAGTTTTTTTTTTTATTTTTTTTTATTTTTTTGTGAAAAAAATAATGTAATGATTATTGGTTGAATGTGATGTTTTTATCTTGTTGGGTTAAAAAAATTATTTTATCTTTTTGTAACTAAAATAGTCTAAAACCTAACCCAATCCTTCTTCCCAAACGAAGCCGAAGTGAGTTTGTTTTTTTATTTTTTAGAATTTTAATTTTTTTTGTTATTTTAGTTTGGATTAAAAAGTCTCATTTAATATGAGCTTTTAAAATTTTTGGCTTTTATGACAAAAAAAAAGTGAAATGGTTATTTAAATAATACAGCTTCGTAGCTCGAAAAAAATGGGACTCAAATGGCCCGACCTCTCTCTCTCTTTCTCTTTTTTCTCTATCTCTCCTCCTCTACCTTGGTCTTCTTCTTTTTTTTCTTTCTAAACTGCAACGGTGATGGCAGCTTGTGACAGTGGGCTCTCTCTTTCTCTCTTATATATATAGATAGATCTGTGTATACAGAGATCTAACCAGCGCAAATCTGTATAGATCTGTTCTCTTTCTCTCTTCTTTCTCCTCTCCTTCTTCCTCTGCTCTTCTCTCTTTTTCTTTTTGTTTCTTTCTTTCTCTTCTATTTTTTTTTTCTTGTTTGATTTTTTTGATTTTCCTCTCCTCTCTGCTATATCTCTTTCCTCTCCTCTATTTATTTTTTTTTATTTTGAGTTATGGTAGAAGAAAAGAAAAAAAAAATAAAGGAAGAACATATCTAAACACAGAGAAAGACAAGGAAGAAGAAAAGAAAATAAAAAGAAAGGGGAAAAAAAAATGTGTCAAAACGACGTCGTCTGGACACCTTGAGCCATTCGAGCCTTAATGAATTCAAACTACCTAATGGCATTATTAGTTAAATGTAATATTTTGTTTTATTGGCTTTTTAGCCTTTTTTTTCCCCTTTTGTGGTTATTTTAGCTCCAGCCTTGGGCTCCGTTTGGTAAGGACTTTTGTGGCTATTTTAGCCATAAAAAACAAAATAGGTTATTTTAGCCACAACAAACAAAACATCACATCCATAATCATTACACTATTTTCTCACAAAAAGAGCCAAAAAGCTAAAAAGTCTTTCCCAAACTAGCTTTTTATCCCAGGCTAAAATAGCAAAAAAATTCAAAAAGTTAAAAAGCCAACCCACTTCCCAAACGGAGGCATAGCTTATGCATCCTAATTTTTCCTAGTTATTCCAATTTTTTTTGTTACGATTAATTTTCTTTTTTAGTTATGACTCATGAAATCTTTAATTATATCTCATATTACATTTAGTTATGATATTTTTTTTAAATTATGACTCAGAAAATATAAAATTATGCAATTTTTTAATTATAAAGTGCATATAATACACATCCTTTAAGAGGTGTGTACTATAATATTTTCCTTAATTGTTTAAACAAAAATTTTATTCGATAGTTGATATTCAAATATTTGTATTTTGTTTAAAAGTAAACATTTAAGTATTTGTATTTTGGTTTTGTTTGAGAAGTTGGCTATTTTAATTGACTATTTAATTTTTTGCTATTTTAGCCTTCTTTTGGGATGTGGGTTGGTTTTTTGACATTTTAACCTAGAGCTAAAAAAATCTCGTTTGGGATAGGTTTTTCTTTACTTTTTTTACTTTTGCGAGAGAAAAAATAAAATAATTATTGTTTGAATGTGACATTTTATTTTATTAATTTTTTAAACTATTTTGTTTTTTTGTGACTATTTTAGTCTAAAAAATTCATGCGAAACATAGCCTTAGCTAAAATAGTTATGCTTTAAAAATTGTTTGATTTTTTTTTAGTTGATTTAATGGTAGTAAGAGAAAAACGTAAATGTTTTGTTCTAACAAGTAGGTTAAAAGCTGATTTTTTTGTTTTTTTTTATTTTTTTAAAAAAACGTGTAAAAAAATAAAGAGGTGATGTGACTCAAAATAGATTAAAAGTCAAAAAGTTACTTTTTATTCAGATGTAACATTTTGCCTTATTGGTTATTCTAATTTATTTTATCACTCGTTTGGGAACAGGCTAATTTAGTAACTTTTTGACTATTTGGCTAAAATATGAGCTAAAAAAATTAGTATGTTTTTTATGATTTGTTGACTTTTTACGAAAAGATGTACAAAAAATAAACAGAAAAGAGAATCTTTGACTTTTTGGTATGAGTTATTGACTTTTTAATTTTTTTAGTAATTTTTTGACTTTTTGACTAAAAAAGTCACTTGCCAAACAAAGCTAGGTTATTTTAGCCCAATTCTCTTCCCACGTACCCCACTTGTTAAGTTGATATTCGAATGATATAAATGATATGCATCGAGATAATGTGGCAATAGAATTATCCTGAAAATTTAAGTGGAAATATTCTTAAAATGACTAAAGGCGACTCTTTGTTTTTTTACTTCAAAATTTGTATGAAAAATGCCTCATACACCCACTAGGGGTCGACCCCCAGTGAGGTGGCACTCCATAATTGGACAAAAAAAAAAAATTATTATTATTATTATTTTTTTTTTTTTTGGATTTCAGCCAGTGGGGGCTCGACACCTCACTGGGGGTGCGACCCCCACTGGGGGTATGCAGCAGTGTTGAATTTGTATTTATGTCTTTTTGGTAATTGAACAAAATAGTCAATCAAAAAATTGTCAAATAATTCTCATTACTTTATATAAAACGTTAAAAAACAATTAAAAATATTAATTTCCAACAAATCCTTAGAAGGGATTTGTCTGTTTTTTTTAGAACTTTTTTTCTTCTTTTCTTTTTTAAATTTTTGTAATTGAAAATATGTGATGTATTTGGCAATTATCAAAAAGTTAATTTTTATTTTGAAAAAAAAAATTCTGTGATCTTTTTAAAATTTTGCTTTTTGTTGAGAATTTACCATATTACTATTGTGAAATTCTTATTAACACAATTAAAACACGAAATGGAATTTCTCAAGGTACAGAAGGTACAGAAAGGTGACCACCGGGGGTGGTGGCCTAATGGTGAATGCTTCCCATTTCCCAGGCTTGACCCAGGTTCGAATCTTGGGGGGGGGGGGCGAACAAAGGTTGCTTTGCAACTGGTTCTCTGCAAAGAGCTCGCTTCGTACTCCGATCGAAATCTAAGCTTATTTGTGGCCTGTAGGTTGCGCTCCATTGGTGCTTCGGTGGTGGGTCTCTTCCTATGGGTTTGGTCAAATTAGGCTGACAACCGGTTTCTCCGGAGCCTGGGCCTACGGATACCGTGATGACACCTCAGAGCATCCTTTTTTGCTTGTTCAAAAAAAAAAAGTACAGTAGAAGTTTTTTAGCCAAATCAACTAAACTTTTTATTTTAAACTTTTTTAACTAAAAAATTACTTATTTTTATAGATTCAATTTTAAAATATGTCATTGGGGGTGTTTGGCGGAGATTATAGAAGCAATTTATAATTTATTTTTAATTTAAAAATTTGTGACAAAGTGTTTGGTATAGCTCCTAGTTATAATTTATTAAACAAAAATAACTTAAATAAATTTGAAAAAATAATTTTTTAAAAGCTGATACATGGATGCTTTTAACTTCTATTTTCTAATTATAAATTTTGAATAATGCTTGGGACCCCCTTTTGGGGTCACCCCCTCACCCCCTTTGCCACGTGGCGGGGGGTGATTGGAGGAGCAGGAAAAAAAAGAAAAAGAAAAAGAAAAAGTAACCAATGAGAGAGAGAGAGGGGGTCAAAGGGGGTGGGGGGAAAAGGGGGGATGAATCATTGTTGATAAATTTTTAGGGTCTTGCTACATCCCCCTAATTTCCCTCCCCCTAATCCCCCTAATTTCCATATCAAGTAAAAAAAAAAAAAAAAAAAAGGAAACAGTTTCCCAAATTAAAAATTAGGGGGATTAGGGGGAGGGAAATTAGGGCTCCAAATCATTTTCCAAATTTTTTAATTTAAAATAATCTTCACTGACCACCCCATTCATTCATTAATAACTTCATGATTTTTTTTATAATGATCGCTCATCAAGTTCTTGAAATGACATTAATATTCTTGATTATTTTAGGGTTGTACACGGTCCAAATTGGTTCAGTTCTAAAAAAATCTAAGAATCGGACTGATCCTAACGGTTCTGTGATTTTGAGAATCAGACTAGACCATTACACTTGTAAAATCGGACCAGAACCAAACCGAAAAACGGTTCGGTTTCGGTTTGATTCACGGTTCCAAAAATTTCTATTTACAAGAATAAATTGTTAATATTAGCAAAATAATTACTCAAACTAATTACATTTAACTCATGATAAAAACTAATAATATTAAGACATTACTCAACATTACATATCTATACCATCCTAATATCATTAAAATTATAAAAAACCAATTAATAAAAATAAAACTTGATATTATATATATCTTTTAAAATTCCGTTTGGTTCGGTTCGAACTACGATTTTTTCATAAAATCTATTAACCGAACAGTTTTTACGGTTTTCATATTTTTTAATCCGAAACCAAACCAATTCTTAATAGAACCGAACCAAACCGTAAGATTCAGTTTGGATCGGTCCGAATTATCGGTTTTAAACGAATTTTTGAACAGCCATAATTATTATTTGTTAGATAAACATTGTTGATAAAAAAAAATTTAAAAGTTAATCCTTTTCACAATTTTTGTTTATATCTCATTTTCGTTTTCCCTAATAAAATCTTTATCACTCTCTCTCAACTAGGACTTAGCCATCTTTCTTTTACACACGTTGTCATCTTTAATAGCCATTGATAAACAACAAATTCATATCAAAATTGTCTGTTTCTCCAATCAAAATTATCGTCAACAATTAACTATCCCATTGAAACATCAATCCATCTCTAGTACAGATCTTCTTCATTTAGGCTCGTTTATTTGGGGTTATAGGGAGGGGATTGGAATTAATAGTGAGGTGAGACTACTATATGGGTGTTTGTTTTGAGAGATGGAGAAGGGACTCTAATCCCTTGGTATTAGTAAAGGCCTTGGAAGGGGGATTGAGAAGGAGGAGGTAGAGATGGTATTAGAAAAATAGTGAGGGGATTAGAAATTTTTTATTTTTTCATTTTTATATATTGGGAATTTTTTTTAAAATATTAATTTTTAATTTTTTATATTTTTTTATTTGTTTTATTATTTTATATAAAAATAATTTAACAATTCCTACACTAACAACTATCATCAAAACAACACAATTTTACTTAATCCCCTCACTAAGAATCCCCTCACTATTAATTCTCTCACTATAAATCTCCTCCATTTTACATCTGAAAACAAACGGGGCGTTAAACTGAGTTGCAATGAGGGTGTATAACCTACCAAAAAATAATTAAAGGTTTAGGAAAAGAATTTGAAAGTGTCACGCATAATGCCACATTCATCAATAGTAACGTATAAAAAATTGAATTGAGATTTTATAATTCATCAAAAAAATAATAATAATTAAGGATTCAAAATAAGAAATTAAAAGGCAGAAAATCAATTATCGAGGCACATATTGTCACAATCATCAATAGTAACGTACGAAAAATTGAATTGAGATTTTGCAGTCCATCAAAAAAATAATAATAATTAAGAATTCAAAATAAAATAAAAAAATTAAAAGGCACCTACTGTCCTAATCAATTATCGACAACATCACAATATCTTTTGGTGCATTAATGTTTAATTTTATTAAAAAATCATCATTTATGATATTTTTATGGGTTTGGGGTGGCTGTTGCGTACCACGAGCAGCAACCACTATTGTGCAACCAATGGAGTTTTTTTAATGTCTCACTTCGACGATTCGAACCGTTGACTTTTTACGAGATATTGAGTAGAATATATTTGAAAAAATCTAATAATCAGACATTGGTATCCTTTTCATCAAGACATATTATATCTAAAAAATGAATCCTAAATTTAATTTTAAGTATAAATCTGAATACAAGCATGACTTGACAAAAGAGATACCGATATCCGATTAACTTAAATTTTTATAAGTATATTTTATGCGATCTCTTCTAAAAAGTAATTAATTCGAATTGTTGGGATAAAGCCTGAAAAAGGCTCCATTAACCATGTAACAATGACTGCTGCGCATGAGATGTATTTCCATAAGGTCGAGCTCAAGGATCTTTCATGAGCTTTCGTTTTAATTAGTCCACTAAGTAATGAAATATCACACACCAGCGATATAGACTTCTTTTTAATGAGATTGCTCCACTAATAAAAAATAAAAAATGGGCTCTCATATATCAATCAAACAACCTAAATAAAATTGGGTTAATGGAGAGACTCACCTTTGGCATTGTCATCCAAATTTGAGATGATTGGTTATTGCGGTCGTGATTGGTTCTTTTTTTTTTTTTTTTTTTTTTTTTTGGTGTGTGTGTTTTTCTATACCATCATACAAATTTCACAAATAATAAATTTTCGTATTTGAAATTGTATATATATTAAAACAAGAAATAGAAATTCATTAAAAATATTAGAAGGAATTCAAATGTCACTTCTCTAAGTAAGAATAATTTTTGAATTTTATACTATTGTACTACCCTTAATAGAAGAAAATTAAATAATTAAAAAGAAGACCTGAGATAGAGAATAAATAATCAATTTATACATTTGTCAAGAATTATTCCTACTCTTTCAGTTGAAAGTAAGATAGGAGTAACCAATTGAGATAACTCAATTGATTTCATTGATTGATGTATTAGCCACATAAAATCTATACCAATCGATAATTAAAATGTGGTGTACTAAATATTTTTCGCCACACATGGATTAAATTATTTTTATTTTTTCAAGGCTAACAAATACTAATATGTCAACATCTTCTTAGCTTTATGTCACGAGAAGGAGAAGAGAAAGTGAGATCCCTTTTATAGTTGTTTTAGAAAATAAGTTAAAAGTTAATTTTTAAATTTTAATTTTTTTTAAAATATATATATAAAAAATAAAAAAAATAATATGACTCAAAATAAATTAAAAATCAAAAACTATTTTTAATCTCGTTCTCAAAAGAGGCCAATGTATTCACCTTATCCATTCCGTTTGGACGTTAGAAAACCAAGCTTCATCAAAGAATGAAGGCTGTGTGAGGTTGAAACAAGTTAGGTACAACCATTTAAAATTTTACCATAATGTCATAATGTCATTAGAAAAGATGGGTAAAGTATCAATAAGTCATAATAATTGAACTTAATTTTCATCAAGTCCTATTAAAAATAAGTTTTGATAAAATTGTCGCTAAAAATAATTTTTTGTGACAATTTTTTATATACGTCGCTAAAAATTAACAATTAGTGACTTTTTTGGTCATATTTTTATAAATTGTCGCTAAAACTTACAATTAGTGACATTTTTTATGACAAATTTTTCTCATAAAACTTATTAAATAATAAATTCAC
>JAXFYN010001123.1:0-50644 GCA_036172215.1 Camellia granthamiana
AAATTAATATATATATAGGGGTAAAATCGTAACTTCATATCGGGGAACGGGGTCGGGGAACGAGGCCAGGGAACGGGGCCGAAGCCGGGCCGGGTACGGGACTGGGACACTTATCCCCGTCCCCGGCCCGAAACTGTTCGGGGATTCAATTTTGAATACCATCCCCGTCCCCGCGAGGGTATTTTTCGGGGAAAACCCGCTTAAATCGGGGTCGGGATCGGGGATCCCCGTCGGGCCGGTTTCAAATTGCCATCCCTAGTGTTTGTGTCAGCCTTCTCCATGTCCAATACACTGTCTACAACAAGGGACAGGTGGACGTCCTCTGGAACTGAAAAATGACGACGGAAGGCTGTGACTCGCTCCTCTGAGAGGAGGGCTTTCAAATGCCTCACCATTTCAAACGGAATATGAACAAAATGTGTACTAAAGAAACAAAACACGCAGGGGATTGAAATGAGAACATAATGAAAAGAGAAAGGGAAACTTACAAGTTGAAGGAGAAGATGAACAGTATGGAGCAAAATTACAGAGGTTATGATGAAGGTTGGCATGAAGGATGCCAGAGGAAGTGGAAAGCCTTTCGAGCTAAGAATACAATGAGGGGACAGTTTTCAAATCTAACATTAAATGATTGTTGATTACAAAGGGGCGGGAAGCTATAATGATTGTAGTATCGTGCCTGTTCTAACGAATCAATACTAAAATGAGTGCAACCACTGTATTTCTAAATTTCAAGGTTTTGTCCAATTCGTTAGCCTAAAGGAATGCATCAACCAAACATGCCGACCAGAATGGCCTTACTCGGATGTTTGGAGGGCAATTGTGGGGACCGATTTTGAGATGTCGTATATAAATAAGAGCCACTTATAAGTCGGCTCATAATGGTTTTACCCTCAGCATATGATTGCCGAGAAGATGAGTGAAGTGGGCCGGCCGTGGCCGAATAGAACTAGATTGCAGGCTGAATAGGCCATAAATCCTATCGAATGACTGGGGGCCCAGTTGTCAAGGTGAAGTGTCCATAATAAGAAAGTGGGCCCCAAGAGAGTAATATAAAAAGGAGAAGCATCAGCCAAAAAGGAGGTATGCAGAAAAAAGAGAACTTGAGATATAAGAAAAACTTGAGGGAATACTAACTTGCCTGTTAGAGTGCTGATTCTGGTACCCCCGACCAGATTGTTCAGTCCCATTTCAAGTACAAACTTGAGGATTAAGAGAGTCTGCTTGGGCCAAACAGTATTCCAAACCACATCTCTACAATTATAGTTTCAATTTGTTCAAATTTGACCATTAATTTTAGGTTTTGAGTCAATTTATGGTCATTAAAATTTTTCATTCAAAATGTTCATTGAGTTAGTTAAGGTTAAGTCATTAAATTGATCAAGTTTATAATTCTACTCTTAAAAATTTAATAGGTGTTGTTAATGTGCACATTTGCCATAAAAAATCGTAACAATTGGAATCAATTAGACCAATATGAGTGTTGCACCCTTTAAAATTATATATTGTATGAGTGACTTTCTTTACATTCTCTTCACTAACATGAATTTCAGCTTATCTATCTAAGAAGAATAGTCTTTAATGGAGAGGTTTGAAAGTATCGTGTATTAAGTAGGCCAAGATAATAGAGGGAGGATGGATACCAGTGGTGTGAAAACATGGTGGGCAAGGTAATAGGAGTAAAGGACTGAGGACTGATATTCGTACGGTTTTTGTGGATAACTTACCAGAATCTATGGATTCAAAAGGTTTGTATGTTATATTTACTAAGTTCGGGGTAATAAGGAATGTGTTCATCCCAAACAAAAGAAGGAAGATGACACGATCAAGATTTGTCTTTGTGCACTATGATTGTCCAGTGGCAGCAAGAATGGTAGTCCAAAAAGCTCATGGACTCTAGTGCGACAATAGAGCATTGAAAGTAAAAGAAGTAGATTTTGTCAAAGGTAAGGAAGTAAAGCAGAGGCCATCAAAGATACTAACTAGAAGGTGGGACATAAGAAGTACTAGTGGGGTTCCAGCTATGATACAAGTGGAAAAGTCATATGCCCAGGCTATAAGTGGAAGACGGTTAGTAGAAAACACTAGTATAACCATGAATACTTTCAAGGAAGCAAATGGATGGCTGTATAATAGTGTAATTATTAGACTTAAGCCACTAAGCTATGTGGCTGAGTTTAAAGAGGAACTGAAGATTAGAGGAATGAAAGAATTATAGGTTTGAGATGGAGGAAGTAGAAACATAGTCCTGACTTTTGAATCAATGGAGCGTATGAAAGATAAGTTGGCTATAATAGAGGGGCGGATTTATGAGTGGTGTAAGTGGATTAAGGAATGGAAACAGGGGATGGCCATTGAACACGAAAGGCTTGTCTGGCTTACTTGTTATGGTATGCCACTGAATTTATGGAGTGTTAAAACTTTCAGTAGCATTGGGAAGTTATGGGGGGAAGTTATTGGTTTGGATGATGATACATCCAAAATGAACTCGTTACACTGTGGAAAAGTGAGGATAGCCACTAAGTGTATGGAATCCATTAATAAAACCATTATTTTGTGCTGCAATGGAATGCTTTACCCAATGAAAGTGTGTGAAGAACAAATGGTTATCTCAGAGGTGATCCATAATCAATGAAAATGTTACGTTTTATAGAACACGGGAGACAATCACAGTACCAATGGTGAAGACAAGGAGCAGATGCCTAAAGTGGAGAGCAAAAAGGATGAAGATGATGCTGAGGTGGAGGGCCAGATTTGTGATGAGCTGGCCAAAGAGGATGACATGGTGGAAGGAGGATCTGAGAAAATGCTTGATAGTTATTGTGACAAGGATGGACAAGGTAGTTGGAAAAATGTATCAGTGGTTCAAGAATCCGACACAAACATGGGAATATCAAAATTTGGGAGCACATGCGGGGTTAGAATTAATGAACCAATGGTGAACTCTATGCAAATTCAAAATGAAGGCAGCCAAAGAGTTGAGAATGAAATTGTTACTCCAGGCTTCATGAGGAGTGTTACTAGGTCTGAGATGAATAGGCTTGGGCTTAATATTGAGGTAGTAGTAAGGCCCATGATTTAGAGTGTGGAAATATGATGGGCCAAAGGTTATCTGAGGTAAGTGACCCAGAGACGCAGCCCATAAGGGACAATTTTATTCAAACTAACAGTGGAGAGGAAGCCCAGAATAGAATTGATAAGGGAAATCACTGTGTGGTCGTGAATAAGACTACACCAACAGCTCAAAAAAGGAAAAAAAAAAAAACATGAAGGTGAAAGCTAAAGGAGCTGCAAGATTCCACAAGAGAGAGAGAGAGAGAGAGAGAGAGAGAGAGAAAAAAAAAAAAAAAGGTCTCCAAATGGGAGTGGGATCTTCTCTAAATCTGAAGAAAGGAGCCATCTTAAGGTCAACTGTTGCCGCAATTTCACTTTTAATGGCAAGTAAGTCTAGTAGTGGACAATTACTGCCTAACGAGGCTGAAGCATCACTCCAAATAGGGAATGTTCTTGGGCTAAATTATGATGGTAATGAGGATGAAGTGTTAAGTAAGTTAGTGGAGCTAGAAGGAAAAAGAGAAAATGATAAAGAGGGATGGAGATGCAGATTGAGCTGTATTACCCTGGTGACTTGGAGATTCAAAATATTTTATCAATGAAGTTATTATCTTGGAATGTGAAAGGGTTAGGTAAACCTTCTAAAAGAAGTAACATAAAGAAGCTATTTTCTAAAAGAAATGTGAAGATGGTGTTTGTAACAAGCCCGCGAGGGACCTCGGCTACAGTTCGGACTCCCCTTTTTTGTTTGTTGCGGTTCGTAATCTGAACCAAAGAGTCCAACTCTGGCAAATCGTTTTGAGAAAAACAGATTTTGAAAAGAAGTGCCAAACATGGACTGCTTTGCCAGATACAAAGTCGCCACCTAAATATTTTTTATGGGAAAATTTAGGAAACCCTGACTCGGTGCCGAAGGCCACGTGTCCGTCATCACCAAAGTTGTCTTGGCTCGGGAGCTTGGGTACGATCGGGGAAGGTCAGCTATGAGCACCCCCTCTCGCCCGGTCCGAAGACTGGCCTCTACTAACCATGATATCCGATTTTAAAAACGTTATGTGTTCTTATTCCAGTTATTAGCCTAGTTTTACTATGTTATGCGCACAGCAAACAAGTATAGACTAGATTGTCTAATTTGGAAACAAGCATTGCATATCCGTTTGTTTTAAAAATGCTTTGGAATTTGCTACTCGCAAGTAGGCTAAAACACGGATTTCAACGAGTTTTTCCAACTCAAACAATCCAACCTTCACCCACAGGCATTCAAACAGTTTATCTCATATAAGCACTTAGCCACATGGTAACCATACTGTCATGGCAACATTCACACGCATGCAATATGCTAAAGCATAAATACTTACATCGTACTCCGTGCCAAAACAATAAACTAGTTAACAAACATGCATGTCCTAGTTCATGTTAAAGTGACTAATGCAACACATGCAGAATGTGATTAGGATAGGCTCGGCTAATCTACGATGACATGTGAAATGCTACAACTAACACGTATTCAATTTGGAAATTGAAATACAGATGCAGTTAGAATGATGCGCCGAGCCCGGTGCATGTAAGACAAATGAATGGATGCACGCATGCATTGCATGAGGTATACTAATTTAAACGTGCCCTAATACTAACCATCAAAGCAGGTAAGTAAAAGGGAAGAAAGAAGTGGGGGTTGGAAGACATGCACACCAGTCACCCACACTTATTACAGATTTGCCCTCGCCCGGAGGAACCAAATAAATAATACAAATTAATTAACTACGCAAGCTAATTAAATGTTACAAATTGCCTAATTAATTAACAACTAACTAGACTAGGAAAGACAGTAAACCGCCTCGGGAGGAGAGCCTGATGCAACGCATGCTCGGGTCCTGCTCGGAATTGCACTGCCATGCAAAGATTTCCTCTGTTTTCCCTGCTCTGCCTCTCTGAAGACTGCCAAAGTCTCAAGGATGCCTCTCTGGATACTGGGAATCACCACCGGCTGAGTAGAATTACCACCGGCAGTGAATTGTGGTCACCGGCACAAAATGAATCCATCGGCTGGTGATTTACTGCCGGTCGGCAATGTATACTGCCGGTCGACAAAGAATGCCTACAGAACCTGCAACTCACAGCAGCAGAGGACAGAACTTGCATGGCAATACAACTTAAGCAATGTATGCACCAATCATGCCCCCTATCATGTTTGTGACTCAAAGGGGCATGTGTCTCGATTCTCGGACCACCAATCACGCATTTCCATGCATGATGGCCCAAAGAATCAAGTGTGCAACTTTCATGTCAAATGAAATGCAAACCAAACAAACAAACCAAGGCCCAATTCCTATCACTAAGTCAAGGAACAAGGCATGCATGCAAGATGCAATGCAACCTAGGCACGCAAGCTAAGGATGCAACATGGCATGGCAAGACACTTATGCAAGCATACAAGCAAACATGAGGCAATGCAAACTGATGAAAAGGTGGACGTAGACATGATTTAGGCAACTTTAAATAGGCCTAAAACAGTGGCCAAAAACCAAGGAATTGGGATCAAACATACATACACACATGCAAGTAAGTTGGACCAACACTTAGGCATTAAATAAGCAACTCTAAGGCACACTTGAAAGGGGATATCATGGACAATTAGCATGCAACATAAGCTCTGAAAATCATGTTAAAACATGGTGTCAAACCAAGCAACAAGGCAAGCTAAACATGCAACAATGGTCCAAGCATTTAAGGCTCACCAAAGAGGCAATGGACTACACTTAGTACAACCACACATGGCAATACTTGGGCAACCAAAAACAGAGTTTTAACACATGAAACTAAGCCCAAAAGACCAACTAGATGGCATCTAGATGGTTTGAAATTAAAGGCATGCATAAATGCTAAAACATGGAGCATGCAAGGCAAGCTTCCAAAGCTTCAAAGAGGCATCCAAGGCAAACATATGAGCATGTCAAAGAGACTGAAATAACATGTAGGGTGGTTCCAAACCACCAAAATGATGCAAGCAACACATACTACACATTCACATACTTGAAGCATACAAGCTCAAATACAAAGGAGCTATACTAAGCATGCCAAGATCGACCCAAACAACTATGGACAGACCTAAAACATGACAAAATGAGCACAAAACCTTCACAAGGCTAAGCCTAAAACATGCTAGAGCAAAGGCTAACAACCTAAGGCATATTAAGGCAATAACAAGGCATTACATGGTAGGTATGCTAAGTATGCATGGTGTACCAAAACCAACACACAACAAGGTTATATCATGGCATAATAAGCATGGAAAATAGCCTAGACATGATCAATACACACTTTAACATGATGCTCCCTCAAGAGGCCAAAAATGGTCCCTTTCAAGGACAACAAGGAGAGGGGGTGGCCCTCCCCTTTTGGAGACTTCAAGGCACCATCTCCACCACTAAAATCCCTCAAGATTTCAGTGGTGAAGAGGCCCAAACACCAAAGTCTCGAAACTTGCACAAAAATAGCACAAAAAGGAGCCTTACAAGGCTTAGGAGGGGTCAAACAAACCCAAACCACAAAACACTCTTAATAAACAATCAAGAGGGCTAAAAAAAAGAACTGTTTTGTATTATACACTAAGCACAAAAACAGCTCTAAGATAGGTAGAAAAGCAATGCAAAAATGGAAAATAAAAGGGAAGTTTCTCATCCTTGTAGACCACCTTCACAAATGATGCTCCAACAGCCCTCCTTGGCTTGAATCCAGCTCCAAAACACCAAAACCAGCCCCTTAGAACCTCAGTAGCCAAAGGAAGGTGAAGCACTAGGTGTTTGTGTGCAATAGTATGGACTAAAACACCTAGAACACAAAGAGAGAAAAAGAGAGATATGAGAGATGTATGAACCCTAACCCTAAAACCAGAGCTTCTCTCTGTGTTTTTCTCTCCAAAATTCTCTAACCCCCCTGCCAACAGAAGAGACCCCTCTCTTATAGGCAACAAACTTGTAAAGCTTATACAACAAGCTTACAAGGAGAGCATCCCTCCATACATGTGTATGGAGGGGAACCAAATGCCACACAGCTATCCTAAAATATCTGCAAAAGCAGATGAACAGTAGTCGGCTGGCCAAAAATGTCATTTTGACAAAAATGACTGCCGACCGACAACAAAGAGTGCCGACCGGCCACATACATTGCCGGTAGCAACAAAAACCAGCCGGTGGCCTCTAGCCACTGCCGGTGGTGTGTGGGAATGCCTCACAAGGCATTCCCTGCCCCTCCAAGGCAAAACACAAGTGTTTGGCGCAAAACCAGACACAAAACGGTCGAGTTCGGAGATCCTGAGGCAGGGCGCATAGCCGAGACCTCCGGGAACTCCAAACGAACACAAACATGGATAATTATAGAGTGTTCAAACGGTGACGTCCAAGTCTTGAGGATGGTCAAAAATGGGGTGTCTACAGTGTTATTACAGGAAACAAAGAGGTCACAAATAAATGAGGAGTTTGTGAGATCATGTTGGCATGGAGAAAAGATGGACTTCATGGTAGTGGACTCAGTTGGTGCAGTTGGTGGACTATTATGCATATGGAATCTAGATGTTTATCAACTATTGGACTGTTACTGTAACAAGAACTTCATCATTTTGTTAGGTACTCTTTTTTTTTTGTAGTTTTGAATGTGTTATTGTTAATATCTATGGTCCCAATGATAGTACAAATAGGAGGAAGGTATGGGGAATTTTGACTAGACTAAAACATTTGTATGCTAAACCTTGGTGTTTGGGGGGTGACTTTAATGAAATTAGGAATATTTCTGAAAGGAATGGATGTTATTTGAGAGATAGGGGCACGAGTGACTTTAATGATCTAATTGACAATTTCGCAGTGTGTGACATCCAAATGATGGGAAGAAAATTCACTTGGTGTAATTCTCAAGAAAGGGAAAGGTGGAGTAGGATTGACAAGTTTTTGTTAAGTCCAAAATGGATACAAAATTTCAACTTCAAGCTTTGGGGTTTACCCAGACAGTTGTTAGATCACTGTCCTATTCTAGTCATGGAAGATGATAGGGATTGGGGTCCAAAGCCATTTAGATTTCTAAATGCTTGGTTCTTACATCCTAAATTCAAATCCTTTGTGGAGAGTACTTAGGCTTGCGCTGGTTTCAAGTGTTTAAAGAAACTCAGAGCACTTAAATTTGCTCTCAAACAATGAAATAAAGAAGTTTTTGGAAATATGGAGTTTAAACTCAAGGTTCTTAAGCAGGAATTGCATTTGCTTGACTTGGTAGCTGAAGAAAGACGATTGACTGAAATAGAACTTGCTAGTAGAAGGGAGGCAAAAAAGGAAGCATGGAAGTTGAACAAAATGGTGGAATGGGTATGGCTACAGAAATCTAGAGTTAATTGGGCATTAAAAGGTGACAAAAACACAAAGTTTTTCCATATTATGGCTGCCTTCAGAAACAATAGAAATGCATCATGCTCATTAAATGTTGATGAGGCTATCAAGGAAGATCCTGAAGAAATAAGGGCTGAAGTTTTACAGCATTTTAGGAACCATTTCACTAAAACATGGTTCAAAAGGCCAACCTTATCTGGTTCTTTTAAGTCTATTGGGGGTGATGAGATTAGGGATGCATTAAAGGTTGAGTTCTCAGAAGCAGAAATTGTAACAACAATCAAAGCCTGTGATGGAAATAAGGCTCTAGGACCTGATGGCTTCAATCTGATGATTTTTCAAAAGTGTTGGCAGACAATTAAGGGTGATGTATTTCAATTCATGAAGGACTTTCATCAAAACTCTAAGCTAGCTCATGGGATTAACAGTTATTTTGTCGCTTTGATACCTAAAAATGATAATCCTTCTTGCCTTAATGAATATAGGCCTATAAGTCTCATAGGCTCTCTGTACAAAATTCTTACAAAAGTATTATCAAATAGGATCAAGCAAGTGATACATATGATTATTAGTGAGTTTCAATCAACATTCATATGGGGAAGAAATATATTGGATAGAGTATTGATTGCCAATGAAATTGTTGATGGGTGGAAGAAGAATCAAATAAAAGGCATTGTCTTAAAACCTGACTTTGAGAAAGCCCATGACTCAATTAATTGGGAGTTTCTTTTCTCTATGTTGTCAAATTTTGGGTTTGGCTCTAAATAGATCAGTTAGATGAAAGAGTGTGTATCTTCAGCCAATATCTCTATTTTGGTTAATGGATCACCAACATTTGAGTTCAGCCCTCAGAGAGGGCTTAGACGTGATCCATTATCACCATTCCTCTTTAACATTGTAGCTGAGGGTTTAAACATCTTGTTGGGCAGAGCTTTGCATATGGGGTTGATTAAAGGGGCAGCTGTTAGATCAAATGATATAAAGATAACTCACCTACAGTTTGCAGATGACAAAATATTGTTTTGTGAGGTAGAATGGGAGGAGATTGTAACCAACAAAGGATCTTGAGATGTTTTGAAATATTGTCAGGGCTAAAGATTAACTACCATAAGAGTGTGGTCAGTGGGATTGGGATCAATGATGATCTTACTAAAGAGTTTGCTGTTAAACTGAATTGTTTGCATCAAAGATTGCCACTCAAATATTTGGGATTGCCTTCAGGAGCTAATCCAAGGAGAAAAAGGACTTGGCAACCAGTGATTGATAAATGCAAACAAAAATTGTCTTCTTGGAAAAGGAGATTCTTATCATTTGCATGTAGGCTAACATTGATAAAGTCTGTGTTATCATCTTTACTAATATACTACTTATCTTTGTTTAAGATGCCAAAAGAGATTGCAAACGAGCTTGAAAAAATTCAGTCTAGATTCTTATGGGGAGGTGATGAGCTTAGAAGGAAAATTCACTTGGTTAAATAGGGGGAGACCAGTCAAAGTAAAAATCAAGGTGGTTTAGGAATTAGAAAGGTTAGACTTTTGAATAACTGTCTTCTATTGAAATGGAGGTAGAGATTTGGAACTAAAGATAACGCTCTTTGGAAACAAGTGATTTGCGGTAAATACGGAGAGGTTGGAAGGGGATGGTGACCATTACCTATTAAAAATAACAAGTTGTCTATGATCTTGATAGATATAGTGGGTGTTGCTAGCTTGTGTCCTGAGCTGGTGGATTTCTTCAAAAGTAACATAGTTCTTAACATTGATGATGGAAGGAGAACAAAGTTCTGGACTGATATTTGGGTTGGAAATACTTGCTTAAAAGATGAATTTCCCATATTATATTATGTGTCTTTGGGCAAATCTGAAACTGTGGAAGTGGTGAGGAGCAGGGGAAATGATATTGAAGAATGGAAGTTTAACTTTAGAAGAGCTCTGTTTCAGAGGGAAGTGGAGGAGTTGGAGAGGCTGAATATGATTTTACTCAATGCACCAATGCTTAGGCTTGGTAGGTTGGATAGTATAAGATGAAATGCAGACAAATTTGGTTTATTCACTATTGCCTCTGCCTATAAATGGAATGTGCTATCTTCTAAGGATATTAGCAAAGTAGTTGGGTTCGTTTGGAAGAACGTAGCTCCACCAAAGGCTCGGTTTTTTGGTTAGTTATCATGGAAATAGAGAATTAAGGCATCATGCTATCTTCAAAGAATTGGTGTTCTTAGTGGTGGGTCAAATGTGAATTGTATTTTCTATAATAATGATCTGGAAAGTGTCAATCATGTGCTACTATTATGCCTTTTTACCTAAAGGATTTGGTCCAAAATTATTGATTGGTGAGGAGTAAAATGGGCAATGCCTGGGTCTATAGATAGCCTTTTTCTTTGGTGGGCTGGTACTAAGCTCAAAAAACAAGAGATGGTGATCTGGAAAATTATTCCTTTGGCTGTACTCTGGTTCATTTGGAGGCATAGAAATGACAATATCTTTAATGGCTCACAGGTGGTCTTTGAAGAGTTGTGTGATGCTATCAAGATTAGGATTGCAATGTGGATTAGATCTTCTTGCCCCTCTTTGAATTGCTCTGTGAATGATATTGTGTATAACTTGCAGCAAGTGAAATTCTGCATCAAGGGCTGATTTGGTTTGCAGATTGCAGTAGTGTGTGTTGTGGCATGATATGGGTTTAGTGATAGGTTGCTGCGTAGTTTTCTTTTTTTTTTTTCTTTTTGTTCTTCTCCTTGGTGTTATGTTGGTTTCTCACCAATTTTTTGTGGTTGTACTAGTAGATGATTGGATGTTCTCCTTGGTGCCAACTTAGTTGGGATTGGGGTAGTTTGCTTTGATACTCTTTGCACTTCCACCGCTTTATTGATGTAATCTCAAATGAAATGTATGTTTTTGTCATCAATAAGTTTTTTTTGCTAATCCAAAATAAATAAATAAATAAATAAAATAATTGGACCAATATGAGACAAACTAAAAAATTTATGATCAAAATCAAGCCAGTTAAAATTATGAGGACCAAAATGACATAATGATCAAATTACATGACTAGCAATATAATTTACCCAAAAATAAGATAGATGCCCTCTTTAGAGATGAAAGCTATGCATTTTTATAGTTGATAAAATCAAAATGGGAATGTCTCGGACACAGATTTAGCCACCTAGAATTTTCTGGATGGGTGATTGTGTGGTAGAGATTAACATGTTAATTTCTGAATTGATAAAGATGTGTTTGCAGTATTAGTCAATCAAAATATATATAATTCATAAATAGAGCTGCTATTCCTACTCCAATTTGCTCAAAATGCACTCCTTTATGTGTTCTTATTATACATAGAATGAAGTGTATGTATTTGGACTAAAGTAGAGTGAAAATAATAATTATGTATAATAAGGATAAAGAAGAAAGTGTATTTAAAATAAAATATAGTTGGAATAGTGACTCCCTTCATAAATGACACGAATAAGATGATTTTGGTTAAAATAATTGATAGGCCTTCGTCTAGTTAACAGAAGAAAGTAAGGCCAAGTTTGGCATGACCTAAATAATACAAAAAATCAAAAAATCACTATCGTATTTAAGTCACATCATCTTATTTAAATCACATCACCTCTCTAACACATCACATCAAATCCAACCCAAACCTAACCCATATAAATCAATAAGTCAAAAAGTGTACTTTTTTAAAACATCCCAAACCAACCCTAAATCTATGATGAGAAAAGATGTAGTGTGGGGTTAACCGACTTTTACGAATAGACTGATTGAGTTAGTTGTTGCTTTGATAGTGAGGTTGAAGAATGTTGTTTTGAATATCATGTTTTATGTTTTGTAGCAGTGAAGTTGGAGTTTTTGAATATGTTGCTTTTACTCTCTTGCAAGATATATATGCCATATCATGCCAATATTTTTTATTCTTTTTTGATGATATTGTAGAAAATTTTACCACTAAATTTACCTTGCTAGGGCAAATAATTTACAAACAAGGTTTTCTACCAAAAAAAATAAATAATTGACCAAAATGATGTTTGGGCTCATGCAGCCTATCAAATTTTCACTGTGTTGCTTGGGTTCATGGGGCCTATCACAGGTCTCATTTCAATAATCCTAACCATTCCTTTTTTAGACCACATATAGATCCACTACAACATATAAGAGTTTTAGAGATCAAATGTTTTGGTCTCTAAAGTGAAAATTTTGTTACAAAAGGTATTTAGAGATCAATTTCTATTGTCGTGAAGATAATCGCTAAAAATTTGTCCTGAAAGTCAAAAATAAGGCTTTTAGCAACAAAATTTTGAAAATGTCACTACTAAATAAACTTTTAAGGACAAAATAATTTGGTCTAAAAAAGGTTTATTCTTTGAGACAAAAAATTTGGTTCCTATGAGAACCCGAATATAGAAATTAAGTAAATAATTAAATAATAATATTACAATCTCAAATATTTTGGTGGTGAATTTTAAGGTGCAAATTAAATATTATTGCAGGATCTTTTAATTAATTTTAAACTTAAAATAAATTTGTGGTGAAAACATTTAATTTAGAGGCAAGATTTATTTTATTTTATTTTTTTAAATATTGAGGGCAAGTTCGTAAGTATATTTTGTTATAATAATAGTTATATTTTATTTAATTAATGTGTTAGAAAATAAAGTAATATAAAGATAATATTTTAGGACCTCTTTGTGTAGATACATATGTAATCCTAGGTTGCCTCATACTATTCATAACAGCAGCAGCAGGAGCCACCATGGGAGAGAGAGAAAGGTTGAGAGAAAAGAAGAAGAGAAAAGAAGGGTTGCAAACAAGGAGGAATTTTTGGGTGTGGTGGGTCTTTATCTTTCTTCTTCCTTTTGGTTTTGTTTTTATCCTTATTCCATTATTATTTTATTCATTCATGGAGGTTGTAGGTTTATATATTTTGTATATATATATACTGTTAAGAAATTTGAGGAGTTAAATTCATGTATAAAGAATGAGTATTATTCTTAGTTAAAAAATTCTGTACATAATCACGAACTTTAAAAATCAAGAAACCATATCAAACGGATGAATTTTGAACTGAAATTTTTACAGTAGATCAATTACATATTGAATTGCATATCTGAATTTTTTCATAATTTTTGGGAGTCAAAATCCATATAAATTGAGGTATTCAAATATGTCCAGGAAACCAGTCCGAAACAGTAAATTCGGGAGTGTTGTTCTCTTTGGATATAAATCCAAAAATTATCAAATTAGTGTCATTAGAACCGGTTGCGAGTCTAGTTTCGTACGTTTTTTGCCTTGCATTGATTGTTCGTGTATATTAAGAGAACCGTCAATTTCTTTAAAGTGCTGCAGAAAACAACCTGTTTGGATATAATAAATTGTAGATAATTATTTTGATAAGCAAATCAAGTGAAACCGATTGAGTTTGAAACTTAGGATATATTAGTTGATATCTGGAGGGTTTTAGAATTTTTCGAACAACGTGGAGTGGGTTTTTAATTTTCAAAGTTAGCGAATAGATTGGAAAAACTCTGTTTTATCTTAAAGTCACTTTTAGTTAAGTTTCGATCGGAACCTATGTCTTGGGTGATTTTAGACCTTGATGGCGAGTTGGGTTTGAGCCGTGTTAGTGCGCTTTAGTTTGGGGTTACTTAGTTCGTATTCTTTAGTATTTTTAAATTAGTAGTGACGTGTAGTTTTCATATTGGTTCAGGGCACTAGTTGGACTTTTACACTCTATTCAATTCAAGGATTATATTATTTCATTTCAGGTGAGTAGTTTCATGCTACATATTTTTATAAATGTTCCCTTACCCTGAATTGTTGGAAAATTAAATTGTTGTTTCATGATTAAACTGTTTTGATAAATTATTATATTATCAATTGAATCAAATTATTTCTGAAACATGTGTGAAATTGGCATACTGTAAACTACTTGTTTTGGTCTCATATTTATAATGATGAACTACCATGTTTTGCGAAACTGATGTGTATTGATTATTGGGACCATGTGTGTATTTAGTCCAGGGAAATTATTCCACTGTGTGTGGTGACTCTGGCCACTAGGGAACAGATCCGGGTTGGGCCATGATGACTCTAGTGCTCAACGATTGTAAAGAAAAAACCTTTAAAAACAACTAGGTGACTTTCAATCGGATCGTCTTTGAGAAAAGGCCCAGGTGCCACCCTGAGGATGACTCTTAGTTCGGTATTAGATCCAACAAGGCTTATAGCCTTGAAAACTGTGTGGCATATTATATGTTTTTCTTGGTACCTAGAAAATTATTAGTGTTCATGTTATAATTTATTTTAAGTGAAAAATGTCATTTATCATGTTCTTGCGAGACATGAGTATTTTAAGTGTTGAACTGTGGAACCTTCTTTTTGAAACAGATTGTATTTACTAAACTGTGTGCCAATCTAGTTTCTGTGATATATATCTTATTTTGGAATTGAACCCTGTTTTTAAAACTGTATTTACTATCCATGTTGCTACTCATTGAGCTATCAACTGAATTAGTTTTTATCACTTCCAGGTGTTAGAAGAACTTAGGGTGGACTCATGGCGTAGCTGAGACTCGATTGCATGGACCTCTAGGACATACATTTATTTTGTTTTAGATTGTTATGTCAAGTTTGTGCATACTTCTTTTTATTTTTATTGAGATTCATTTAGGATTATTTTGATATGTGGGCTGTTTATATTCCATAAGTTTGGATGATATTGATTGCGGTTGGTTTTGCCGTTTATACTTGTGGCATGTCACTAGATTGAGTTTGGTTATTTATTACTGGACTTTTGTATAGTTGCTCATTGTGATTATGGATTAGTGGTTAGGCTTGCGTGTGCCTTGAGCTGCGTCCCTGTGGGCCACGGCCAGTCATACCCGGATTTGGGGTGTGACAGTTCCAAAAAGATAATAATTCATCACTAATGTCTAATTTTCGTTGCTAAAAATATAATAATTACACTTTTCGCAACAAAAATATTTAGTCCCTAAAAACATAATTTTGTCCCTAAATTTTGATTTCTAAAACCTTAATATTTTGTAGTGATCATTTATGAAAAAAATCAAGTCGGTTCAATAACCGTAGCCACATTAGTTTATAACATTTGTCACCCACAAAATAGTCTAGTTTGCAAATAATATTTGTCATTTTTTTTTTTTTTGATAAGTAAATATCATAAATTAACGTGGCTATAGTTATAGGATCGATCTAAGTTTCTTTATAAATGATCTACGTAGTCTAAAAAATAAACAATCGAGATTATCGAGGTGGACTCGTAACCATATTGATTGTTGACGATGGAAATATGTATATATATATATGAAAGAACATATACGTGAAATGAAAACAAACACATTCATTAACAACTCATAATGTATGTTATTAAGTAGCTTAAACAATTGAAGAGCCCTTATTCAATGGTCATCATTCAGTACAAATCAATTTACTTACAAACATAGCCACACTTACATAATAAACTATTGGATGGATAAAATCAAACATTAAAAAATGAGATCTAACGATTCTTGCCCTTTATAGTAAAGTGAACAATGTACGGCAAAACATATGTAAGTCACGGTCAGGTAAACTGTGTCTACCAAAATTACGCCCAACACAACACCGGATGATAACAGTGTCAACCAAATAAAGACTTGGACATGGTTCATCGCTTCAAGAACACAGGCTTGGGAACATGCCAGGACGGTTGCAATTAAGGATATGAACAAGGTAAGCATAGCAAAAAAAAATCTCATTGGCAAAGCCATGTAGAAATCACTGCTACGAAACCTTGACAATTGAATTGAAAGCATCATTATCAAAGCGAATAGAGAACAAATCAGAGTCAAAGTAACGTACGAATTGAAGATGGTGAGCTCATCTTCATTTGTATATCTAAGAACTGGAAGACCAGTTGTTCCATTGAAAGCTCCAGGGATAGTAAAAAGTGCTGTGTAGTTGACGGTGCCAATGAGAACAGAAACCACCATTAGACTATTGTTCATATCTTTGAGTGCTTTCTCAGATTGTTCTTTTAGGTTTGAGTGATTTTCTTTAAATAGATCTCTCGCAGTCTTCCCATCAATGTTTTCATGATCTAGGAAATGTTCTAGGAACTTGTGTTCATACAATACACGCTGCCAAAAAAAAAAATGAAAAACTGAAGAAGAATAATCCCAATTGATTAAGTGTATGCATAGAGTAATGATAAAATGACCATATTTATATACCACATTTTAATCATGTGATGTGATATCAGTGCATTGGTAATAGATATGAGCGGTAAAAGTAATTCAACCAATACAATTGTCACAAATGAGATGATCAACCCATTGTGGTATACAAATATGGTCATTGTAGCATTACTCTTATGCTTAAGGATTTTTGTACGTAAAATTATCATCAAAATCAATTGCTTTGAGGAACATGGTCAACTAGAAATTATTATATTCGCGAGGAGGGGTATCTAAAGTATATAGACTAAAAGTTTGTGTTACTTAAGGAGGTGATGTGGTAAAAATCGTGAGATAAGAGAAGTATGAGCCAGTTTGAGTAGCTAAAAGAGGTGATGTGAGACAAAACCCGAGATGAGATAAACATAACTGAGATAGAGACTTAGTTCGCGAGGCCTTTGATATTATGGTAGATATACTAGTTGGCTTGAGTGGAGGGACAATTAAACTATACAGACCAAATTAGAGTAACTTAGAGAGGTGATGTGAAACAAGTCTGTAACATGGAATTGCACATGCGGGCTTATGCATTAAAAATTAGTAGGAGAAATGGGGAATTAATACCGTAAACCAACATATGTCCCATGTCATCTGGTTTAAACATCCAAGAAGAACTCTAGGAGTAGTTCCGAGGCTGGCTGCAAGATGCAATATAGTGTTGCCTTCATTATCAACATCTGCCAGCATAGCGTTTTTAGAAATAATATTCTCCATGAAGCAGTTATATAGCTTTCTATCTTTCTGCTCCACTGCTATGTGGAGTATGTTCTTTCCATTCTCATCATAGCCATACGCAGCGTAAGGGAACTCATCAAGGATTTGGATTACCAACTCATAGATGCCATACTTTGTTGCTTCAATAAGTGGGTTTTTCATTCTATTAAATATCTTTCTCGGTGTCTGTGTTACCTCTGTCTCCGTCTCCGTCTCTGTTTGTGTCTTTGTCAATGAGAGCCAATAACAGGGCGCACAATCTTTAAGTTTATAATCTGTGTAGTCAATCCAGTCCCTTTCATTCTTTACCAATTTTTCTGCCAGTTTAGGTGCATCAATGTGCTTTTGTTTTGCATTCTGAATTCCACCAAGCCAAGCATAGACTATGTACAAACCAAAAATAAATAACAAAAAACGAAAAAACAAAAAGAGGAATAAGACACATGTATCTATGATAAAGTACTTTTGTTACCAATAAAAAGTGCAGACCTTGTGGTTGCTCCCTCTGTTTTGGATAACTAGATGGAATCCCTGCTTAATGATAGGAGCAAAAAATTATGTCTTTTTCATGTCTTTCAAAACATGTTATTATGTAGCTTTTATAGTCTAACTGGAAGCAAATAAAAAATATTACAAGAAAGAAAACAAATATTTGTCAATTAGGGAAAGTCAAAAAACCTACACTCAATGCGATGCATCGAACATGCAGCTCAACTATAGAGAACGGTTAGCAAGAAATCAACCAACAAAAACAACATGATTGAATATATATACATACATAATTGACTAAGATGACCATCAATCAACAAATGATTGTCGTAAGGTTTCCTCCTTACACCATAAAAAGTCCATGTTTGATTGTTAATTGGACATGACTACTTGGTTGGAATATGTCCATGTGGCAACCTAATCGAGATATTTCCTTTTAGCCATAATGTTGTCTTGCACTTTAATGATTTATTAATTCTTTTTTTTTTTTTTTTTATGAGCAAAAGAGAAGATTTTATTGATGATAAACCAAGAAAGCGGAGAATACATCAATAAGCATTGGGACAAGATGCATCATAGCTGAGCAAGAACATCCTAATGAGATTGGCCCCTTCAAGACAGCCCAATTATATGAAGCCCCAATGAACAAGGAAGAAAACAAAGGTAGCAAGGTGCCAACTGAGAGGGAGAAAAAACAAACATAAAGAACAAGAACAGAGAGTAGTAAACACTGATTTATTAATGTCATTTGTTTTGTATTTTTGTGAATTGCATTAATAATTTTTTTTTAACTGATAAAAAAATAAAAAATAAAATTGAGCATGGCTAGATCAAGGGTCCAGCTCTTCTTTGGGAAAAGGATGAACTCAGTTGGGAAGTAGTGACGATTGCCTCTTTGCAATTTCATCAAAAAAAAAAAAAAAAAAATTACTATATTAGTATTAGTTATTAAATTTCTCAAACTATATAGCCTTTCACCCCATGTTTTTTATTTTAAAATTAAGTGATTACTTCCACTAGGTTTTTTAAAAAAATAAAATGAAATAAAATAACAAATTTAAGTGGTCACCTCTTGTAAATCTATGAAACATGTGGATCAAAGTGGAAAATGATAATTTTGATAATATAGAAGCAATCAAAGTTTTTTTGTTTTGTTTTCTTTTCTTTTTTTTTTCCCCCTTTTTTATTTTTATTATCAAGTCGAAAGGAAGTATCAATAAGAGAGGTGGCGCCGACAAAAGACAACAAAATTCAATCTGGGCAGTGGGATTTAGTGTTTAGAAGGGATCTTCGTCAATGGGAACTTGATTCTTTGAATGATCTGTGTGCGTTTTTCAGAAGAGTTAGATTGAATCATGGGGCTGACGATCAAATTTTTTGGAAGGAGATAGTCAAGGTACTTTTTCTGTAAAAACATGTACTCTACTATCAATGAAAGGGGGGGTCTTACTTGAGGGTTTTGGATCGCATTTATGGAACAATTTTGCTCCTCTCAAAACACGGATTTTTTGTTGGCAAGTTGTGCAAGGTAGAATCCCATCAAAGGCTTTATTGCACCATTGGAGAAATATTCCAAATGGTGGTTGTACAAGCACAAACTATTCATCCCATGCGTACTCCTCATGATCAAACTTGAATCCTTGAAAACACAACTCCGATGAATTTATCGGCAGGCGTGTGCTGCAAAACCCCTCCAATGAGCTTATTGGCAGGTATGTGCCGAAAACCTCTCTAATGCTTAAGTTAGCTCTTCAGATCAATATGAGGAAAAGCTAAGAGTTCTGTGAGTAAAGTTGCATCATCTCCACTAGGTTAACCTCTGAGCTTTTTTGTTTTCTGCATGGTAGAATCCTAGTAGGACTCTTATTTCGATCTGTAGAGTCCCACTAGAAATCATCTTCGTAAAGAATAATGGCCATCCTTTAACACCATGATCACCAAAGTCAAGTGAAACGACCTCACTCCCAGGCCAGCAACTAAACCGAGCAATTCATCTGTCCAGTTGCACATCATTTACAGAGCCACATTGACCAAGTTTACTTTAACTAAGTCAACCGGGCAAAAACTGATCAATTACGTCGTGCACCGTTTGTCCGGTTGTGCCAATACCAGATTCATTCAACCGGTCAAACTTCTTACTAAGCGGACCATACTCCTTTCTAGGCTGGTTAGAGTTCATTTCAGGCTTATGTTAGTCCTTCCACACGGTTAGCACGTTGGCCAAGTCTATCCACCTAACGCCTATATCAGGCTATCTGTCCAGTCTAATACTTACTATTTGGCCCTAGTCTTCATGTCAATTAGCCCATCTGCCCGACTGAGAATACAAGCCGACACACACATTGTCCGGTCCAACCTCACGTTATGTTTATCTAATCGACCCATGACTAATGACGCATAGATCTTAGCCCAACCTATTATCATGTTTGTCTGACTAATCGAATTGTTTAGCATAATTTCCCCTCTCAGTGGTGATGCTTTGTGTTCGTTTTGTAGTGAAGGGGAGGAGACCTCTTCTCATCTACTTTTGCATTGCAAGTGGTCATAGAAAGTTTAGTCTTAGTTTATTCATTGGTGGGGGGTTGATTGGGTATGTCCAACAAATTTCTTTGGATTTATTGACTAGTGGTTTCACTCTAAATGCAAGACGTGTGCAAGACATATTTGGGTCTCACTGTTCTTTGTGATCTTGTGGAACTTATGGCTGGAAAGGAACACAATGGCATTCAAAGGTAAGAGTTTTGATGGAATCACTTTGTGCGAAAAAATCAAGCTCAATATGGCTATGTGGGTTAAATCTAAGATAGAAGTTGATTGTTTTTCGGTGAACGACTTCATGACCAATATTGGAACTGTGAGGACTCTCACAATGAAATACTCAAAGCTCAAAATGGGTTTGTAAGGTCTGGAGACCTTTTTGTGGCAAGTTTTGTGATTTCATGGGGAAGTTTTTTTTTACAGCCTACTGCGAGGGGTTTGTTGAGCTAATTTTAAAGTTTGGGTAGGTGTGGTGCTTGCTAGTGTAGTGTTTAGCTTGTTTCAGTTGGTTAGTCATGTTGGATCATCATCCCATGTGGAGACTCCACTAATGGTGGCAAACAAATGGAGCTCCCACCTTGGAGTTTAATGGAGCACCATGGCCCTTCCACTTCACCCACCCACTTGAGAGTGGAAGAAGGTAGGTGGCAACCAATGAGGGTCTCTCTTGGTTGTGTATAAATAGGTGAAGAGGGGAGGAAGAAAAATGAGAGTGAGTGAGGAAGAAAACCGAGAGAGAGAGCAAGAGGGTGAGAGATGTGAGAAACCGTCTCCCTCGGTGTGAACGAGGGAGACGGGTGAATGGGTGAGTGAGAATAGTGTGAGTTTCTCCTCTGTAATATTCTGTAATCTCTCCATTGCTATAAACGGTTACTCTCCCGTGGACGTAGGCCGGATTGCCGAACCACGTAAAATATTGTGTCTCCGTGTGTGTGGGTGTGTAATTCTGCTTGGTTTAATTTCCGCAACGGTCTTGGGGGGATCCCGGATCCCAACAACTCACTAACTTGGGGTAGTTCTTAACAAATGATTAGGCGTGCATTTCAGTGTCAACATAGTTGAGATGGTTATGTTCGCTTTAATGCTACGTTGCACTCGCCTCTCTTTATTAATGTTGATCTTTGTACATTGTACCTTGATCCTCATTAACAAACATTTCTTTTTACTGATCAAAAATAATAATTTATCCTCCCATTAATACATTGATTCATCTTTTATTAACTTTATCAATTTCAATGATTGCAATGGAATGTGCTTTTCAACTATTAATTTTTTTAAAATTAGACTACACAATAGGATGCATTATGATTTTCTAGCATTTTATTCATTTACCTTGTGTCACTATATGGCTCACTTTAGTAGATAGATTGAGTTACATATGCTATTTTTTATAACTCAATATAGATATAAAACATGCATATTTTTACATATTTTAATAGAAAAATTCTCCGGTGTGCAAATTTATGCATTTTTTGTAAGTTCGTGAAATTTTACACAATTTTGTGTTAGGGTTGCATACGGTTTACATTCCATATCAAAACATTTTCCATTTCAATATAGGGTAATGCTTTGGTACACAATCTCATGCAAGTTATGCCATTTGTGAGTTTGATTACCACAAATGGCAAGCTCAATACTATGGGAGTCATAACTAAAAAAATCATTACAAGAAAACTCACTTTTGGCGACTAAATTTTTAGTCACCAAAAGTGACTTTTTAGTGGCCAAAAGTCGGGTTTTAGGTTTTCCCGACAAAATTTTTTCGTCGCCATGTTGGTCGCTGGAAAACCGTCGCGGAAGGTATTAGCGACTAAACCCACTTTTAGTCGCCAAAAACAAACTCTGTAGCGACCACAATTTTCGTCGCCAAAGCTCATTTATTTTTTTAAATTATACATTTGGCGACTAAATTTTTAGTCACCAATAGTAAATTATTTTTTTTTAATTTATACATTTCCCGACTATTTTTTTCGTCGCTAATACTGAAGCTTTTGGCGACCACCTGTTTTAGTCGCCAAAAGCATATTTAAAAAAAAAAAAATGTTGAACCTGTTGTTTCTCAGCCCACAACATTCCAACCTTTTTGCAAACCACTCCCTCTACTACGCCACTCCACCATCTCATGAATATATATAGAATATATATTATTTATATAGTATCTTAAGCGCTATTAATAGAAAATAATATATATAAATATAATTTTTTTGCTTCAAATATAATTTATGTAAAAAATAAATTATTTATTAAAAAAAATTTAGCTCACTTTTGGCGACTAAATAGATTTAGTCGCCAATTCTACAATTTTAGGCTACTAATTAATTTTGCAGTCGCTAAAAAAAAATGTTGCGCCTAAAAACACACATTTTGGCGACTAACCCTGTTTTTAGTTGCCAAAAACGTCCCTCTTTGGCTACTAAACTGAATTTTAGTCGCCAATACTCAGTTTTTAGCTACTAAATTTTTTTTTGTAGCCAAAAAGCTTCACTTTCAGCGACTAATCTGTTTTTAGTCGCCAAAACACCTACAATCGGCGACCAATCTGCTTTTTAGTCGCCAAAACCAGCATCTTCGGCTACTAAATTGTTTTAGTCGGGAAAAACCATCACTTTTGGTGACGAAAATTGTGTTAGTCGCTGAAACCCATATAATAGGCGACCAAATTGATTTTTAATCGCCAATACATACACATTTGGCTACTAAATGGTTTTAGTCGCCAAAAGTCTTCATTTTTGGCGACTAAAATGGATTTGGTTGCCATTTGTGCAACTTTTAGCGACGAAATTCATTTTTTTAGTCGTCATTGGTGCTTTTTGTTGTAGTGAATAAAAAAATAAAAAAACAAACAAACAAAAACAGAAGTTATAACTAAACACTACATAAGGTATTACAAAGACTCTTTGATTATAACCAATATAATGTTATAATCAATATCACAATATATCATAACCAAATACACAAAAGTTGTAACTAGGGGTGCAAATGTGTACCATAAAATTTCCCTTTAATATACACCTTTTATGTCAATAGAAAATTATGTTATAATCCATACTTCTTTTTTATTTCAAAATTTTCATGATTAAATTAAAATTCTAGGTTCGTGCCTAGAGAGGACCAATGCTATTTCGTTTAGCAGGCCTATATTGTTTATATTTTAAAATCTTGCCTACAGCCACAAGTGCCACCCAACCACCATCAACACCCTACAAATCTCATGCACAGCAACTACTACCATAACAGTCATTGTCACCACCATACCACCACCTTCATACCACCATGGCACCATCACTATCATACTATCACTTAATGTTTTGAAAATCAAATTTTTCAATAAACTGGAAAAATTACCGAGTCTCAAGGGCCATTCAATCATTTAGTCAATTGAAATCAAACCATGACATTATATAAATTTTAAATAAAATTATAAGTACTAAAATTACTAGAGGAAAGAAACAATTAGTTTAGTTTAATAAATTTTGATACATAACAACAAAATACATAAAATAAATTGTTAGTTTAATTTAATAAGTTTCCTACATAATAACAAACACATAAGATAACTTTTAGATAAGTTAATTTGGGTGGCATTTCCGTTGAGTAAGGATTAAATGGATTTAATCCACAATTGTCCTCTCACGTTTAGGGTTTCTTTCTCTAAGCACATAGGTTTTTTTTTTTTTTTACTCTTGTCATCTGGTGGAAGGTACACCTCTTTGTTTCTTCTCCCTTTTTTTTTTTTTTTTTTTTTTTGGCCATGAATGCTACTATGGAAGAGGTGTCTAGGAAACTAAAACTCACTGAGGATGAGGCAAATTTGGTGGTGTTGGGGGAAGCGGATACCAGGTCTACGGCTTCGGATGTGGGGCTCTGTCTTCTTGGTAGGATTTTCACTAAGCATGTTATTGACACTGAAGTGCTGAAGGCAACTCTTATTCTGGTGTGGTGTCTGTCTCAGGGGGTGAATATTACAGTTCTTGGAGAGAACTTGTTTCTTTTTCAGTTTGTTCATCTTGTGGACAAAAGCAAGGTTCTTTCCTATGGGCCTTGGAGTTTTGATAAACATCTTCTATTTTGTGAGTTTGATCCCTCTCTAAAGCCATCAAAGATATCGTTTACATATGCGTCATTTTGGATTTATGTGTATAATCTTCCTCTTATTAGTATGACTAAATCTGTAGGGATGGTTATTGCAAACACGATTGGCAGTTTCATCGATATGGACTATGGTGATGGAGGGACAACTTGGGAAAAATTCTTAAGAATTCAAGTGTGGTTAAATGTCTCAAGGCCATTGCAGCGTTGTATGTTGATTGCTCTCCAGGAACGTGATCCAGGATGGGTGTCATTCAAGTATGAGCGTCTACCGAACTTTTGTTATTATTACAGAATGTTGGGGCATGATGACAAAGAATGTCATGATAGACTGATGGTTAGAGGGGGGTTGTGATTCTTGTGATCTTCTATATGGCGTTTGGCTACGTGTTGTGCACTCAAAACTACGTGGCGTGGCGTGGCATGGTGTGGCAACTAGGAAGGTTGAAGCTAAAAATGATACGCACAGTGTGGTTCCACAGGAGATGTGAGATCATTTGCATCATTTTGAGGCCGTTTTGAATGGTCAGAATGTTGTGGAAGTGGTTGGTCAGACTCCTTCTGGTGAACTTGCTTCGAAGAGGAAATAGAAAAGATTAATGGGGGTGATTCCAAATCCTAGTTTGGTGGGGATTGAGGGAGACTATCAAGGAATAAGATCTCCTTTCCTATTTCATCATGCGCTGCTAAGGAAAGAAACGCCTGTGAGGCAAAGCTAACTAAGTTTGAATCACTAAAGATGCACAAAAAGGGCTTAAGTTTGGAGTTTGGGTTTGATGTCTACAGGCGTAAGGGAAGCAACTTAATGCAAATTGATTCTATGGGGCCTAATAGTGGTGTTGGGCTGTATAAGGTGGGCATGTTAGTTGTTCATTTAACTCGGGTGAAAGACAAGAAAGTGGAGCACCCGTTTAAAAATAATAATGACCTAAGTCCAGGTGAAGGTGGATCTGGCGAAATTCGATTACCAGATGACCCAACTAGGAAAAAATCAAAAAAAGGAGCTCGAGAAGGGTCTTTTGCTCTCAAAGGGGAACTTTTACCTGTGGATGGCAAACCTAAAGAACACTATTTGGGTAGCGAAATGATAACACCGATCGATGGAGATGGAAAGGCTCATTCAGGCACCAGCATTGTTTGATTTCTAACTCTAGTTTCATATGCTTTGATTTATCAACAATAGAGGTTATTTCTAGCCTTGCAGACAATGATGAGTCTTCTATGTTGGAACTGTCGGGGGCTTAGGAACCCCCAATCAGTTTAATCTCTTCAATTTCTTTTGAAGGCTGAAGATCCCAGTGTGGTGTTTTTTTATGGAAACTAAATTAGATTCTAGAGCTATGGAAGGTCTTGGGGGTAAAGTTGGGATTTCTTGGAGGTCTATTTGTTGATTGTGTTAGTCAGTCTGGTGGTTTAGCTTTTCTTTGGTCTTTTGATGTGTTGGTTCAAATCAGAAGCTTTTTCGTAAGGCATGTTGATGCGATCATAAAGTTAGGTATGGGGATATAGAAGTGGAGATTTACTGGTTTTTATGGAAATCCGAAGACAGTGAAAAGAAGGGATTCATGGGAGTTACTTCGTCAATTAATTTGTAGGTGTCACTCCTCTGGTTATGTGTAAGGGATTTTAATGAAATGATGTTTGACTTTGAGAAGAATGGATGAATGATAGAGGTCGGCCCTAGATGCATGTTTTTTGTAGAATTCTAGGTGATTGTATACTTGTATACTTGGTACATTAACCGGCGGTCTGATGTGGTGTGTGAACAGTTGGATAAGGGCACTGTTAATGATGCGTGGCAGAAAATTTTTCTTATTGCTATGTGCTTCAGCCTAGTGTCTACAGCCTCTGATCATTCACCAATTCTTATTTATTGTTTAGGGCAAAGGTGATTGATGGCTACGGCTAGGCCCAAGCAGAATAGAGTTTACCAGTTTGACTTCGAGAGGAGTTGTGTGAGCAAGTGGTTCAAGAGAATTTGAGTGGACCTAGGGATGGGGATCCAGTTGATCGACTAAAACGATGCCTAGGCCAGGTGAGTCATGCTCTTTTTGTGTGAAGTTCTAAAAATTTTGGGCTTGTTCCAAAGAAGTTAGCTGCTAAGATCAAGGCACTAGAACAACTAAGGTTTGATTAAGGACACACAAATAGTTTGGGTCGGAGGACTTGAAATTGTGGCAGGAGATTAAAGAACTTCTGAAGCGGGAATCTGTAATGTGAGGAGAATGTGCAAGGGCAATTAACTTAATGATGGTGATAGTAACACTAGTTTCTTTCATGCAAAAGCATCCCAAAGGCATAGAAAAAAGCACATTGTGGGTATTGAGTGTTAGGGAATCAGGGAATCCACAAGCATATAGTAATACCGGCCCAATCCATCAAAGAAAAACTCTAAAAGTTCTCAGACGTCACATCAAGGCCCAAGATATATTGTTTAGCCTATAAGTGGAGAGCCCATGTAATGTATATTAAGACCTATCTATTTTATTCGTTATCCATTGTGGGACTCTATCTTCACACATGCTCTAACAATCTCCCCCCTACGTGTGAACCAAATATTGGGCCTTGTCTTGCTTCTCCTCCAATCTGATCTATCATTAGCAAATTCATCATAAATCATAGTGTTCCCCCTTAATCTTGATCTATAACTCTCTAACATCGTGTCCAATTTGATCCACCCGCACACACTACATCGTGCGCTACCATACTCCATTAAGAGTCACCTTGCCATGATCCAACCTTGCCACGTGCACCAAGAATTTTCTTTACACCATCAAGAGTCACCATAGATTTTTTATGCTTCAGCGAGAGTCTTCATGCAAAGCCCAAGCCTAACAACATTGATGCTCCAAGAGAGTCCGCCCTTAAATTGCTTGCCATTGGCTCTGATATCATCAGTTGTTAGGGAATTAGGGAGCCCACAAGCGTACAAAAATACCAACTAAATCCATTAGAGAGAAACTCTAGAGTCCATAGATGCCAACATACATTGTTTGAAACTCATACCCACTTCAAAGTTTAAAGCCCATCTAATGTATATTAAGGCCCATCTATTTTATTTTTTATCCGATGTGGGACTCTACCTTCATATATACTCTAACAATCGAGGACAGTCATGAGTGCTGAGTAACGGAGCACATTCAAATTAAGCATGTGGCATTAGACTACTTCCAAAGCCTATTTCATACCTCTAATCCTTGTGATAAGGAATAAGTGCTTGATGCTGTTTGGCCAAAAGTCAAGGCAGTGAAGTAAAAGAGGACTCTTTTTCAAATGCATCCTACCAAATCGCAAGGCCCAGATGGTAAGCCTACTTTGTTCTTTCCAAAGTTTTGGGGAATTGTGGGTAAAGATGTATGTGAGGCTGTTTTGGGTATTCTAAATAGGGTTTAGGATGTTGCAAAGTTAAATGATATGTTTCTGGTACTTATCCCTAAGGTGAAAGATCAAAAAAAAATTTGTCTAGTTCGACCAAATAGCTTGTGCAATGTGGTGTATAAGTTGGTCCCAAAATTGATAGCAAACAGACTCAAAGTTGTGCTACCCAGCGTTGTTTTGGAAACCCAAAGTGCATTTATTCCAAGAAGGCTTCTAACGGACAATGCCATTATAGTGTTTGAAGTATTCCATTGGTTGAAGAAGCAACAGAATGGAGGTGAAGGTAAGTTAGTGATGAAGTTAGATACTATGATAGAGTTGAGTGGTCTTTCTTGCAAAAGATTCTATTAAGGCTTGGGTTTGCCCAATGGTTTACATCTCTAATTATGTACCGTGTAACTTCAGTATGGTGTCCTGTGTCAAAGATTTCATCTGTCTAGGGTTTACGCCAAGGAGATCCAATCAGCCCTTGTTTATTATATGTGCTGAAGCTTTCTTGACTTCGTTGAGTAGAGCAGAAGACCAACATTTGGTAATTGGTGTTGAAGTTTGTAGGTCTAACGTAAGGATATCACATTTGTTTTCACTGAAAACAGCCTGCTTTTCACAAGTGCCAATAAGGAAGAGGTGCAAACTTTGATTCAAAATTTTCAACAATATAAGCATGCTTTGGGACAAAAGATCAATTTAGACAAGTCAGCTGCCTACTTTAGCAAACATGTTCATAAGGATACTCAGGTGGCTATTAAGAACAGCCTAGGGTAGGTGCTATGACAGTGAATTGGAAGTATTTGGGGATGTTCACTTTTGTGAGGAAGTCGAATGCAGAAGTCTTTGAATATATCAAGAGCTAGATTTGAAAGCACCTCATGGTCAGAGAAAGAAAAAAAAAAGTTTCTATCAACAATGGGGTGTGAAATTCTGATTAAAGTGGTTGCACAAGCTATCTCTACATTTATCTTGTCATGCTTCTTGTTGCCTGAAGGTTTTGCCACAAGATTAACTCCAAAATTTGCCAATTTTGGTAGGGACAACATGAGGTAGAGAGAAAGATTCATTGGGTTAGGTAGCTGTGGAGAAGTGGTTTGGAAATACTCTTCTGATCTTGGGAGGCGCTTGAGATCCTCTAGCAGTCACCTGAAAAGAGATAAACACTCCGGTCGGGGGTGCCAGAATTAGCACTCCGACGGGCAAGTTAGTCTCTGCACTCTAGATTACTTGAATTCTAAGTATCATAGTTTTTACCTCCTCTTCTAGAACTAATGATCTTGCATTTATAGTATTCCCTTTGGACCTTGGGGTTTGGCCCAACCCTAATCCTTTACAGGTACTTCTACTCGGCCCTCGCCTCACCAGAAGGAATACCGGCTAGTGTACTCGGCCCTTCAACCGAATAGGGACAATGCCGAATAGAGGTCATGTTCCAGAATGGATTGATCCACTCGTTTTGATCCAATATTTTTCGGCTCCCACAATTGCCCTCCAAACACCCTACCTGCATCAGTTAGTCGGCGTGTTTGGCTTCTAGTCTGGAGGTCAAAAATTCGGCGGTTGCTCCTCTTCCCGATGCGTGTCAGGACGCGTACATGCTTTTTGGTTATTGTAGCGCTTCCCCGCCCCTTCGTACACTACCTCCATTTAATGCGATTTGAATTTGTCTTTTCGAATGTATGTTCTAAATACTCAAAGATATCTGGCTCGCCTTCTAGTGCAACTCCTACATTCCGCGGCTTCTGCAACCCTTTGTTTCTCACTCTTTCCTTCATCTCTTGTAAGTTTTCTTCTCCTTCATTTTTGATCCCCCTTCTTTATCTGCTTTTAGTTTTCTATAATCCTTGGGTTGGCCAAAATGGCAAAACACCTGAAGGAGCTTCTTTCTGCGGATCGAATCTCCGAATTTCGACGCCATTTCTCCATCCCCGACGACGTCCATCTGTCACTTTTGGCAAACAGCATCATTGATATGGAGAGGGAAGATGAGAGCACAATCGTCTTTCCTCTCCTTTCAATTGCTGAAGGCGACGTCCGTTTTCCTCTCCATCCACTTTTGAGGGTCGTTCTTCGGTATTGGAGTCTCATCCCTTCTCAACCCAATGTGAACTTCTTTCGCATCATAATGGGGATTATAGAGATAAATCGGCGTCTTAGAATTAATTTAGGTATTATCGCCATTCGGCACTGTTATGTCCTAGCTAAATCTACTAGTCGGCTAGGATGCTACTTTCTCAGAGCCAAGGATACTGATCATCACTTAGTGACCATGCTTGCCAGCTCTGGCAAGTGTGTTGATGACGTGATGGTCATTGTCCATGGCAATTGGGAATTCGGCGAAGGTGAATATCGCCTAGACCCTGTGCCAAGGCGAAAAGGCGAACCAGGTGGCCGATCAACTCACTTTGTTTTTGTTTTTTACATATGTATGTATTCGGAACTAATCTCATCTAATCGTTTTGTTTATGCGGGCAACGACTTGAAGAGAGTGTTGGTTTCAGACGACGACGTTGTGCTCGCAGACATTATGACCGCGCTACAGTTCGTTGGCCGTCCAGACCTTCAAAAACAAAGGAGGGCAGCCCACATTCTATTGCGGTACGAGCCAACCTACACGACGTTCTCGACGGCAAACAATATTCTGATCGCGCGTGGCGATAACCATCTTACAGCCCTCATCTTCCCCAGCTTCAAAAACTTGAGACAGATCGGCTTAGAATCATCTGATTCTGAACACGCGGAAGTTGACGAAGCTATTAATTCGGCCTTCGAGGAAGCCGGATTGAACTCCTCTGGCCCTCCGTCTACATCAGGTCGAGGGGATGCCTTCGAAGAATTTTTTTCAAACTTGGGAGACCTCCCCGGTGATTTTTCTGAAGATATGGCTGGAGAAAGTCTCACGCAGATGGCACGAAAAAGAAACGCCGAACACATGGCCTCCCGACAGAGGGCTGTAGCCATCCGTTCCGAACTTGCCCCGACTGAATCTGTTACCCCTACTGTTGTAAAAGAAATGGCTCACGATGTCGTGGCCGATACAGAAAAAGAGGTCGAGCGCCTGATTACGGAAGGGCAGCCGATTTTGGGAGATCGGGGCGAAAAACGAAATGCTGTGGGCGAGGACAGCTCCGAAGAGGGCCCTATCGAAAAACGGCCACGCTTGGAGGAGTCGGTTGTGGTTATTGAGCCAAGGATAAAAAACATGCCGATCTCCTCCGAAGCGTCAGTTTTGAAAGATCCAACTGTGGCACTGAGCTTGCTTGCCTCGGTCTCCTTGCTGGCTGACATAGCGGCCTTTCGTACCAAGCCGGATTTGGTGACGATAGCATTAGCTGCCCAGTCGGCTCTTCAGGTACGTGACTAGCTTTGGTTTGGTTTGAACTCGATGCTTCATGGCATATGATGATCCTTTGTTTTGCAGACAGTTGGAAGGATCACCGAATTGGGACGCCGCCAGCATGAAGCTGCTGAAAGGATTGGCCGCTTGCAAGCTGAAGTTAAGGGTCAAAGGAGCAGGGCGGAATTTGAGGTAATGAGAGCCGCGATGGAAAGTGCGCGGGCCGAGGCTAAGAAGGAAAGGGCCAGGACTGCTGATCAACTCAGATCTGACGCCGAGGAGAGGGCAAATGTGAGCGAGGAATCGCTCAAGTTAGCCACGGAGGCGCTTGCGAATCTGGAGGCCGAGTTGGGAGAGTTGAAGCAGGCTAAGGAGAAGGCCGACTCTGAAGCTTCGGCGGCGTTTGAGGCTGGGAAGAGCTCCACACTGAATGACTATGTAGAAGAGGTCCCCAAATTCGAGAATCGGGGATTCAGACATGGCTGGCTCAAAGCCCCTGCTGCTGCTGGAGTTACATTGGCCAGGCCAATTCCATACGCGCAAGTGGACGTTGAGCCGCTTGAATCTGACCCTGAAACTTGATTCGGGAGACATTCTAGTTTTGTTAGGTTTCTCTCAATTTGACTGTATGTTTTTTGTTTAGAAGATTTCTGCTAGTTCAAGGTAATTTTCGTGTATAAATTGGTTACTCTCTGCGCCTAATTTATTAATGAAAATTTTCTTTTCATTTCATAATTCACTGTATGCAGTTTTTGATAATAACGAAGAGTTCTGCTTTTGCTTTCACTACTTTGAATAAGATGATCATTGTATGTTGTGCTTGTTAATTATCGATTTGGTAGGAAATAGGTGTGTAGATTAAATATCCCATTGCATAGTTGTCAATTAGGTAACGGTTTAAATCCGAATAAGTAATCCCATTTTGTGCCGAATAATATTAGTTCATTGGTAATGTACTAGTAAATCGGTTCATAGGACGGCTGGGGCACTCGAGCTGAATAGATTGATGAATATGTCCTTGCCCCAGCTGGTTCATGAACGTTATATTCCGAATAACACGTACTGATGAAGTACTGATGAATTGATTTGTGGAGCGGCTGGGGCATTCGAGCCGAATATATTGATGAATCTGCCCTTGCGCCAGCTGGTTCATGAACGTTATACGCCGAATAACACGTACTCATGAAGTACTGATGAATTGATTTATAGAGCGGCTGGGGCATTCGAGCCAAATATATTGATGAATCTGCCCTTGCCCCAGCTGGTTCATGAATGTTATATTCCGAATAACACGTACTCATAAAGTACTGATGAATTGATTTATGGAGCGGCTGGGGCATTCGAGCCGAATATATTGATGAATCTGCCCTTGCCCCAGTTGGTTCATGAACGTTATATTCCGAATAACACGTACTCATGAAGTACTGATGAATTGATTTATGGAGCGGCTGGGGCATTCAAGCCGAATATATTGATGAATCTGCCCTTGCACCAGCTGGTTCATGAACGTTATACGCCGAATAACACGTACTCATGAAGTGCTGATGAATTGATTTATGGAGCGGCTAGGGCATTCGAGCCGAATATATTGATGAATCTGCCCTTGCCCCAGCTGGTTCATGAACGTTATACGCCGAATAACACGTACTCATGAAGTACTAATGAATTGATTTGTGGAGCGACTGGGGCATTCGAGCTGAATAGATTGATGAATCTGCCCTTGCCCCAGCTGGTTCATGAACGTTATAGGCCGAATAACACATACTCATGAAGTACTGATGAATTGATTTATGGAGTGGCTGGGGCATTCGAGCCGAATAGATTGATGAATCTGCCCTTGCCCCAGCTGGTTCATGAACGTTAGATGCCGAATAACAGAGATTCGATCGGTGTCGGGCTATTAAAAGGGCATGTACTTCGTGAACAAAGGTCTTATTTATAGGTTTTGACAGCAACCCAGTCCAGCTCTTAGTGGAAAATTAAACAAGTGTGAATGTCACATAGACTTTTCTTCAACAGCAGAGGTGAGGAGAAGACGCTGGCTAAGCTGGGAGGAAACATGAATCGAAGTGGTGAACCTTCACGCACGGGCAGTAGGACTTCGAGGTATCGAGAGAGGCACCAATCTCCCTATCGTCAGAGTAGGTCGCCCAAAAGGGACAAGCAGCCACTGCGCAAGTCTCCTCAACTTCGTCCTAGAAGGGAATCCGACGCGACTCCTCGCCCGTTAAATTTTGCGGTCTTTGCGGGTAATAGACTAATGACAGAGGCGGATTCGATCGTTTGAGATCTAAATGTGGCAGTTGAGTTCGCTCAACAAATCTTTCTGCCCGAAGTTCAGCAATCGATGGTAGGTCGGTAGGACTTCGAAGTGTTTCGTGAAGGCGTTCACGGGGCGATGAGGGGACTGCACACTACTTATGAGATTGACATGCGTCTCCGAGCCGCTCGTCGCGATATAGAACAAAGAGATGAATGCATTCGGAAGTTAGAAGCTCGCGCCGAGAAGGCCGAGCATGAGCTATGGAAAATGAAATCCATCGAGCCTTAATCGACTGATCGAATAAACCCAGTTGTGGAAGAGAGGGTTACTCAAAGGCTGATTAGTCATGCGATCACCGATCGGAACAAGGCCAGCATGTTCGTGATCGAGACTGCGAGGACTGCGGCCCATGAAAAAGGCTTCCACGAGGGCCGAAAGGTCGGAATTCAGAATACCAAGGAGAAGCTCGCCGAAGAAGTTTGCCAATGCGAAAATCGTGGATTTAGGCATGGTTGGATCAAGGCACCTCAGCGAGCTGAGAGTCTCAAGGAAGCAGGGTTGGATCCGGCATTTCCATTGTACCAACAGAAGGATTTTCCCTTCTCCGCTTTCGAAATTGAGAACAATGATGACAAAGGAGCCGCCGAATCGAAGAAAACCTCGCAATGACTACATAGATTGAAAGTGAAATTGTATTTATTGGCCGATTTTAATAAAATGTTTATTTCTCATTTTTGTAGCGTACCTGTTATTTATATTAGTACACATTTTATCCCGAATGTGCGTACATTTTAGATTTTCGTTATGCGGCTTGAACAATCTATTGGAACTGTTTGTTATCGTTTGGACGATCTTATTCGGCACACGCGTGTTTGAAACATTGCATAATCATTGATAATTGTATAAAAAATTGATCGGCATAAGTCGTCTGGAGGCTTTTTCAGCCCAAAGACTTCATGCGCCGATGGGGCACCAAATCCGGAGACAGCCCATCTATAATTGCCATTTAGACAATTAGGCCATTTTAACTCCAAAAAGCCAGAAATTAGTACACGGAGTGAGTGTAACCAATATCAATCGGCGTGCGTCTTTTGGAATTCAGTATTAATGAAATCACCTCAAGGTCATTGTAGGGATTAGAAATAAATCGCCTCGATTTAACACAATTTTTGTTGTGTGGGGTTAGATAAGTGTGAATGTCAAATGGAGTTGTCTTCAATAGCAGAGGAGAAGCTCGAACTTTGGCTGAGCTTGATACTGCAATGAATCACAGCAGAGAACCCCGAAGGGAAAAACAGCAATGGGAAAAACGTCAGCCTCCAAGTCTTCGAAGCAGATCACCCCGAAGGGAAAAAACAGCAACAGGGAAGTTCCCTGCGACTGCGACCGAGAAATCAGGCCGATGTAGCGCCGCGACTGTTGAGTTTTACTGTTTTCATGGAGAATTCCTTTCCTGTCCTAGATCTTGGTCTTGACGTTGTCTATGGTGTCAAAACTTCTCACCTCGAGGGTGATTGTCTCGCTGGTATCAACATCGTGGATTCAAGCACGGTCAGATCAAAGCAGTTCAAGCTGCGGATGCTTTCCTCCGAGCAGCGGGCGTTGATTCGGCGCTGCCGCTGTACCAAAGTGACCACTTCATCGCAGACGAAGGCGATGCCGTATGAAAAATAGATATTGTAATGCTCGAACGTGAATTGCGTTTTTGTAATTACTGTTTAATCGAATAAAATGTTTTATTTTAAAAGTTTGTATCTCATTCTGAACTTTTATATACCTAATTAAGCATCTTATTTCAAATGTTGGCACGTTTTGTTTTGTTTATGCAGTTGTGCCGGCTCAACATACATATCCCTGCTTCGATGTGTAAATGTTTACTGGAGGGCGCTCCGAATTCGGAATATCACTCGGCGCTTGAACGTCTTGTGCCGATGGGACTCCGAATCCGGAGGCTTTTTCGGCCCAAGGATGTCATGCGCCGATGGGGCTCCGAATCCAGAGACTAATTGGCCAATCGTGATATCCACGAAGGGCACTCCGAATCTAGAGGCTTTGTCAGCCCAAGGACGTCATGCATCGATGGGGCTCCGAATCAAGAGACTAATTAGCCAATCGTGATATCCACAAAGAGCGCTCTGAATCCGGAGGCTTTGTCGGCCCAAGGACGTCATGCACCGATGGGGCTCCGAATCCGAAGACTAATTGGCCAATCGTGATATCCACGAAGAGCGCTCCAAATCTGGAGGCTTTGTCGTCCCAAGGACGTCATGTGCCGATGGGGCTCCGAATCCGAAGACTAATTGGCCAATCATGATATCCACGAAGGGTGCTCCGAATCCGGAGGCTTTTTCGGCCAAAGGACGACATGTGCCGATGGGGCTCCGAACCCGGAGACATTGCCCAATCATGATATCCACGAAGGGCGCTCCAAATCCGGAGGCTTTGTCGGCCCAAAGACGTCATGCGTCGATGGGGCTCCGAATCCGGAGACTAATTGGCCAATCGTGATATCACGAAGGGCGCTCCGAATCCGAAGCTTTTTCGGCCCAAGGACGTCATGCGCCGATGGGGCTCCGAATTCGGAGACTGGCCAATCGTGATATCTATGAGGGCGCTCCAAATCTGGAGGCTTTTTCGACAGAGTACTTTTTAACTAGATTTCGGAGTGGGTGGGATTGCAACTTTTCAACAAGAATCCTTGCATTACAAAAGTGGAATATGTACATAGAGAATCATTCAAAACTAGGATCACTCCCCACAAGTCGGGTTCAATGACAGAATATTCGCAACTGCGTCGAGTTCCACGGCCGTGGCAGATTCCTTCATGACATATTTCTGAGTCGATATGGAATCTATCCGATAATGGCCGTCTCAGTTAGGACCTGGATCAACTCTTCCGGTGTGTAGCAGCGCAGTTGAACGTGCTGATTATACTTGGCAAGCTGCTGCTGGTATCGCCTAAGGCTTTCGTGGCTTTTCGCTAGGAAGTCGTCCGACATCGTCGAGGCTGTTTCGATAACATGTTTGTGCAGATTGCTGGGAACTATGGATTTGCTCAATGCTGTGTTCGGTCGGGAAGCGTAGCAGCTGATGATAGGTGCTTGGCACGGCCTGAATAGCATGCAACCAAGTTCGCCCCATGATGAGATTATACGGTGAAGGGAGCTTGACGACCAAGAATTCCACGTGCACTGTTCGGGAGCCCGCTCAGACAGGTAGTGTGATTTTCCCCAACGGCTACTCTGGTTTGACGTTGAAGCCGAATAGTGGACAAGCGGCCGGGGAAAGGTCCGATTCAGAGAAGCCGAGTTTTGTGAAAGTTCTATAGTACATAACCTCTGAAGTGCTCCCTTGGTCTATCAGGACGCGTTCAACGGTGAATCGATTTACGCATAGCTCAATGACCAATGGATCAATGTGGGGGAGTGTTATGCCGATGAGATCAGAATCGTCGAAGGTTATACTCGGAGCTTCGTGGGGCCGTTTCGTTAATGTGCGCTGCTTCTAGGGAGCTGAATGAATTGCGTGTATAGTAAGAGGTGTTGGAAGGCCATATATCATATGAATGACGCCGAGCGGAGGTGAATCCTGCCGAAGGGCAACTGTTTTGATTGTGTTCTTTCGGACATGTTGTTAGAGCCGACCATCTTGCACCAATTCCTCAAGGTGGTCTTTCAGAGCATAGCAACTGTCCGTATCATGACCGTGATCTTTGTGATATTCACACCACCTGTCGTGCCTTCTCGTGTCAGGGGGTCCCACCATTTTGGACGGCCATTTGAAGAACGGAAAATGTTGGATTTTGGACATAATCGAGCTGATTAGCTCTGACAGCTCCGTATATTTCTTGTCAGCGCACTTTGTGCACCTACTATCAACTTGCAGTTGCTCACTTGCTCGGTTTGAGCATTGATCGCTTGATCGACTAGAATCCCGTCTCTTGTCTCGTTTAGCCCGCTGTCGTGGTTCATGGCTCTGAGGTGGTACTGAACTTATTGGCTGAGCAATTTCAGGAGGGGCCATTTTGTTGGCCATGTGTCCGGCTTTAACTCGCAAGATGTCATCTTCCACTTTGTAGTATTTCTCTACTTTCTTCATCAACCCCCAAACTGTCTTGGGGGTCTTCTAGTCAAGGAACTGCAGAGGGCACTATCTGGATGTAATCCCATTTTGAAGGTGGTGATGGCCATGGAGTCGTTGCAGGCGTCATCAACAATATTAAAACATTCCCAATATCGCGCCGAATATGCTCTTAGTGTTTCTCCTGGCAGGATTTGCATTGCCCAGAGAAAGTCGGCTTGTTTCGGCTGGAGCTTGTTGGTGATGAATCTGGCCTAGAAGGATTTCTGTAATTGGAGGAAGGTTTTGATCGAAGCCGGCTCCAGTTTATAATACCACCTGACAGCCAATGGTCCCAAACTGTTGGGAAATATTCTGCACATGAGGGCCTTGTCGTCTGCATGCAATGTCATGGCTTACTTGTAGTGGCAGATATGATCGGTGAGGTCTGATTTACCGTCGTACAAGGTAAAGGACAGTGCTTTGAATTTCTTGGGTAGCACTGCCTTTACAATCTGTCATACGAAAGGATCGTGCTGGTCTTCTTCATCCGAGCTATTTCGTCTGCACTTATGCTTTATACGTGGACTTTCTTCAGAGGAGCGGGAAGTTTCAAATCGTCCCTTCTTCTTGGGCTCCGGGGATAATGAGTCGGAGTCGCTATCAGTGTCTTGTTGTCGGGGTCGAGATCGTCAACCACCTGCCCTCACAGGTCGTTCCGGATCTTGGCATATAGCCTGTTTGGATTTCGCCACCTTTAAGGCTGAATCCTGACGGAGACTTTCGTTTTCAGCGATCATGTTATTTATCCTTTGTTCGTTCTGCTTTGCTTGTTCCATGATCGCTTGCATTGCTTCATGTTCTAAGGTCGAGGGTGAGGCGAAGTTCAAAGCGCGTCTTGCGAGGATAGTCTCTAGTCCAAGCATGTTTGTTGGAGTGAGGTCGTCTCTCTGCGTGGTTTCATCGGTGATTATCGGAAGGTCTTCCGTTACGCCCGCCATGGATATGTTTGAGTATTCCCACAGACGGTGCCAATTGTGGAGAAGTGGTTTGGAAATACTCTTCTGATCCTGGGGGGGGGGGCGCTCGAGATCCTCTGGCAATCACCTGAAAAGGGATAAACACTCCGGTCGAAGGTGCTGGAATTAGCACTCCGACGGGCAAGTTAGTCTCTACACTCTAGATTACTTGAATTCTAAGTTAAGTATCATAGTTTTTACCTCCCCTTCTAGAACTGATGATCTTGCATTTATAGTATTCCGTCTAAGTTAAGTATCATAGTTTTTACCTCCCCTTCTAGAACTGATGATCTTGCATTTATAGTATTCCGTTTGGGCCTTGGGGTCTGGCCCAACCCTAATCCTTTACAAGTACTTCTACTCGGCCCTCGCTTCACCGGAAGGAATGCCAGCTAGTGTATTCGGCCCTTCAACCGAATAGGGACAATGCCGAATAGAGGTCATGTTCCGGGATGGATTGATCCACTCGTTTTGATCCAATATTTTTCGGCTCCTAGAGTGGCCAAAGTTGTGCTTGCCAAAATGGAGAGGGGCCATGGGATTCCAGAGTCTGATGGCTTTTAGTAAGGTTATTCCTGGCGGCTTTTTCAAAATTCTAGTTTGTTGGTGGCTCATGTGCTGAAAGTGAAATACTTTCCAAATTTTGATTTCTTGAGTGCTCTGTGTTAAAAGTGTGAGAGGGGTGTATACCGGTTGTGTAGATATAAAAAAAAGAGGAATAAATTGAATAAACACTCATTTTATTCAAACTCAAACAAATTATACAAAATAGAGGAACTCTCTATTAAGTCTCAAACTCTCTACTCTCTAGAAATCTCCCACTCCTAGAGATGGTCTCCCACTCTATCTCACACAATCACACAACACATCTACTTATAGATTTCCCGAACCGTATACAAACTGTGTCTCTCTAGAAGCTTCAACAGTCAACAATGAAGGCTTCACCTTCACCTTCTCCATTCTTCTAGCTCTTTCTGGCTCTTTTTCTTCATTTTGGCTTCCTTTTCCTCATTCTAGACCTCTCCAGTAACTTCATCTCTTTTTTGGAAATCACCATTTTCAAACTCAAATTGAGTTTGATTTCCAACATCCCCCCTCAAACTTAATTTGCTGATAACATCACTGTATGCCATTAGCATCATCTTCTATTTATTCTCTACAAAGTTTATTTGATCTTCTTTCTCCATGCACTAATGATTATAGGGCCCATACCCTCTGCAGTTGTAGCATTACACCTCCTCTGTGTACTCACTTTTGTAGTGGCCATAGTCGTTGCAGTTATAGTAACGTACATGTCCTCTATTAGGAGCTCTTCATCGCGGAACAATCCTCTGTTGTTCTCTCTTGTCAACCCTCTGTTGATTTCTTCCTTTCGAAGCAACCATATGTTTTTGAAGCTGTCAACCATCTGTTGACTTGTGTCCCCCCCTCCTAGGACCATGTCCCTCTAGTTCACAACCTCTTGCACCATTACTTTGTGGTGTTCTCCATTGCTCTTGTCTATTCCTCCTAAACGTCACACTCACCTGAAGAGCTTGGTCTAGAGAACTTATAGAAGTCTTCTTGTTTATCCTCTACCTGTGGATTTCCAATGTTGCTTGCAAGTCTTCAACTGTCAAGTCGTTGAAATCTTTTGATTCTTTTATGGCAACGACGACATGCTCAAACTTCAAACTTAGGGATCGAAGTATCTTCTCAATTACTCGAATATCTTCCATCTTATCTCCATGTCATCTAATCTGGTTTACAATGGTTAGAGTCTTCACAAAATACTCTGAGATGGACTCATTATCCTCCATTTGCAATAGTTCGAACTCCTCTTTTAATACCTGGAGTCAAATCCTCTTAGTCTTTTCAATTCGGCGATGTGAATTTCGAAGAATATTTCATGCCTTTTTGGAAGTAGTTGCAGCTGAGATCTTCTCAAAATTTGACTCGTCAATGCCTTGATAAATCATGTACAAGGCTTTATGATCTTTCCTTCTTGAGTCTCTCAATGCGGCTTTTTGTGTCTCTCTTAGCCATTCTTTATCTTATAAGCTCGCTGGTTCTTCATATCCTTGATCTACTAAGTCCACACACATCTTGCGAGGCTAATAACACTCTCATTGGGATGCTCCAATTCTCATAATTCTCCTTTGTGAGCTTTGGAATAATACTAGGCATACTCAAACTTGCCATAACAAATTTGCAAATTTTTGGTACAGAATTTGCACAATCCGACTGTATGGATATGTCCAAAATGCTCTAAATAAATGACTATTGGATTGTTGTGATAGGACTTCAGAGGACTTAGATTTAGCCAAAATAGATTGGATGTTTCAGATCACCAGTTGCACCTCAACCGTGTCACAATGAATAATTCCCTCCGAATTTCCGTATAGGTGATGTTAGGTGATGTCAGCGGCTCGCGGCTTGGCAACGCGGTTCCTCTCTAAGGCTAGACGCGGCGCGGCTCGGCTCGACTTTGATTTAGCTTCAATGGTTTGTCAAAAAAAAATTGAACTTGTGGGTTGGAGGATTCAACCCCTTGCACTATTATTTGAGAAAAAACATTGAACCACTTTGCCACAACCGAAGCTTTGCTATGTATTTCTCAAGTTATACCTTTTAACATTACTTTTACTTTGTATACCTCTACTTGTCTTCTTCCTTTGGTTTGCGCGTAAAGTGCGTGTGGCATGTAAAGTGTTTGGAAATAGTGTCAACCGGTGCATGGCAAGCGTGCGGGCTCCTCCCGGGTCGATTTTCGACAGTGCTTTTTCCTCTGTGCTCATCTTGTCCCAAGCTTCAACTTGGATTTTGACCACTTCGAAATTTGGGCAAATTTTGAAAACACTCTGTTCGTCCCTATTTTTTGATTTTTTGGCCCAAATTGGCTCTTCTAGCTTTGATACCACTGTTGAAAATGGGAGAGAAGTGTACAGTAGTTGTGTAGATATACAAAGAGACGAATAAATTGAATAAACACTCTTTTTATTCAAACTCAAACAAATTATACAAAACAGAGCAGCTCTCTGTTAACTCTGAAACTCTCTACTCTCTAGAAATCTGCCACTCCTGGAGAATTTGTTCCCTCACTCTATCTCATACAATCACACAACACATCTATTTGTAGATTTCCCAAACCGTGTACAAACTGTGTCTCTCTAGAAACTTCAGCAGTCAACAATAGAGGCTTCACCTTCTCCGTTCTTCTAGCTCTTCCTCTGGCTCTTCTTCTTCATTTTGGCTTATCTTCTTCATTCTGGACCTCTCCAGCAACATCATCTCTTTTTTGGAAATCACCATTTTTAAACTCAAATTGAGTTTGATTTCCAACACTCCGATGGGTCACCATCCGTCGTTTACTTGGCATAGTATCTAGAGTTGACGATCACTGCTTTAGAATGGTTTGAGGTGGTGGGTTGGTAATGGGCATAGTGTGCATGTTTGGAGAGTGAGGTGGCTGCCCGCTCTTCATCATTTAGGCTCTTTCCTCCTGCGACTGTTTTACCTCTTGATAATATAGTGAGTGATATTATTGATGAGGATAGAAGGTGATGGAATCAGAAGATTGTCTCGGCGAACTTTTTTGAGGATGATGCCCAATTGATCACAAGCATTCCACTGTGTTCTCAATTGCCCCCAGATAGGCTGGTGTGGCATTATTCAAAGCATAGGGTGTTCTCGGTAAAGTCTGCGTATGATCTGAGCCTCGTGTCAACAAATGTGGATGTGGGTGTTTCTAATGCTAATTTCGGATCGTGTGGTTTGTGGAAAGCTATTTGGAAGCTGAAAGTTCTGTAAAAAATCAGAGTTTGTGCGTGTAAAGCATGATTGGATGTCCTACCAGTGAAGGCTAATATACTCAAAAAGAAAGTCCCAGTTAACGGGTATTTTCATCTGTGTGATGATGGTTTGGAGACTATTCGAGATTGTTTGTTCAAATGCGAATTTCTGGCAGAAGTTTGGTTGGCAGCAAGGTTACAAAATCTATGGGAGTGTGGGTGAAATTGTAGCTTCTTTGATTGTATTTGGCGACTGCTCCTTCACAATGGTGTTGATACTCTGGGAGCTGACACAGAGAGAGAGAGAGAGAGAGAGAGAGAGAGAGAGAGAGAGATGCCTTTTTTTTCATTGTGTTTGTTTTCGTTTTTTTTTTAGAAAAATATTGTATAAGTAATATAAAGCTGAGTTTGTAGTAGCTTATAAATCTCTTTGAGTGATGTACCTAAGAAAAAAAAAAAAAAAATCTCTTTTAGTGTGTCTTGGACTATCATAAATAGTTCCACAAGTCCCCTCCACCGATATACCCCATCTCCACTCAGGATTCTTTAGAGTATTTTTTTAAAAAAAATTTTTAAAGTGATGTATTATATAGTTGAGAGTTAATATTAAAAAATTGATGTGACTTGTCATTAAATCTCAACCACACAATGCATCATTCTAGAAAATTTCGTGTTCTTTCAGTAGGTTTCTCTGGGTTTAGTCTGAAAATTTAAGGAGTGATTTGAAAATAAAAAAAAAAGAAAGCAAAATATATATGTGAAATGTAAATAAAATATACATATATTTTACCTAGTTTCACACACCTTTTCTCATTTCCTTTCTAAATCCCTTCTCGAATCCCCAAACCGAACACAACGTAAATATAATGGGTGCCTCCACTATCCCAATTATGTGCTGAATTGCTGGGGATAATTTTTTTTAAGTAAACAATAAAAAATATTTTTGAAAACTCACACTACCATTTCAAATTTGGACCAATCAATCCAAAATTACAAAATTAATGGTCAAATTTGTTACAAATAAAATTATAAAGATCAAATTGACATAAAAGGCAAACTAAATCATGAATGTAATTTGTTTTTGTTCATTTTTGTATGCACAATAAGCTTTGGCAAGAAGCACATACTTATTTGTTGTAAAAATTTAAAAAAAATTAAAAAAAAAAAAATAACATGATGATGAACCCTTTCGAATGGACTAATAAGAATCACTGGATTAGAAAACAAATTGCAAAATTAATATATAAAATTGTTATAATTGAAATTGAGGCAAGGGGTAAATTGAACTGGAAAAACTACTACTAGAATAGCAAAAAATAAATTAATTAAATAAATGCATTGCATTGCATGGATAAGAAAACAATGTAAAGACTTACACATATATATTAGAATAGCAAGCATCTGGAGGGGAATACAAGACCATCTGCCAAGATTTCTTGGTGAAAATGAGGAGCCACTTCTAAAGGACGATGGTTTTGTGGCCAATAGATTCAATGCTGTCTTCCCATTTTCGTCACGTTTCCAAGCAAGATCCGGGAAAGTATCCAAGATATTCATAGCAAGATCTAGTTCACAAAAAATCAACAAAAAACTATTCAGAATATTGTAAAATATGTAACGGTGTGTAACGAACCGTTATGGTTGTTACAGTGCCGCTACGGTCATTACATAATACCGTAACGGCTATTACACATGTGAATTTCTGTAGCAGTGCTATAGCGACAGTAACGGGTGATAGGAACCACCACAACCGTTACGTAACGGTTACAATCACTTTTTAAAACCTTAAGATAAATTATAAATACATCTCTCAAAATTTGCTTAAAATATAAATGTCCCACTATAATTTTGAAAATGATTGAGTTTCTCTCAAGTTTAAAATTGAACTTGACAGAACTTGAGTAGCCTATGGGGCTTACCACGGGTCCGGTTTCTATGATCTAAACCTTTGATTTTGTAGGGTCTTCTGTGTATGTTATTTATGAAAAAAAATTTAGTTAATCTCGTAATCATAGCATTTTTATATTGGATTTGACTTGTCGCCAATTAAAAGTTAAACTAGACTAGACAGTTGAGGTCTTTGACCAGGAAGAGTCTTCTATTTAATGATTCTTTCCGCTCAGAAATCTCAACTGTACGGGTCCAGCTGAAATTTCAACTAGAGATAAGTCATTCCCTTTTATTTTATCATTCATGAAAAATATTAAGTTAATCCGATAATAGACCTTTTTCTCATTGAGTCAATGACGGAGCTAACTAACAATCAAGGGGTCACATGCCCCCCTAAAACTTTGATAATTAGACTACCACTCTTATATATAAAGATTATACATTGTTTCTCTCTAATAAAATTGTAATAGTACCCTTCTTTAAATCATATAAAATTATTTATATTTTTAAAATTTAAAAAATGTTCTATTCTTTTCTTCATTTCTGTACACTCTTAACTGACAAGTTAAGAAAAGAATCGAACCAATTGATAATTTATTTCTCATTATGAAATTTGTTTAGTTGGTTATTTCTTTTCATTAGTTGAGTTGATAGTGTTGAACTTTTTAATTGTGAATTTAGTTGTTTGTTTGTCCCTCTTGTTGGGTTAATAGAATTTAGTTATTAATTATGAATTTATAAGTTACGTTGATGTAAACCTAACGACAATTGTAATGTTATATCTCACCAATTGAAAAAAAAAATTAAATAAAAAATGTATAAACTTAATAATATCTCGTATTGCTTGTTATAGAGAGAAAAAAAAATTTTAATGTTGTGATTAATATGTGCCTCTCTATGTTAAATTTTTGATTCCGCCACTAACTTGGTTCCTCTATGATTAATTTGTGCTATAAATTATAAAATAATTTTTTGATTAGTCAAAAAATTATAAACATGAATAAAATACATAGACTTATAGATTATATTGAATCATTATCTAGACAGTTATATATGTTGGACACAATAAACAAAAATGCAAAAGAATATGTATATATAAATTTGTTTATAGTAGTCCGTGAGTTTGAGTCACTTTAAGAGGTGAAAGAAAATTTGTGTAGTCGTTGATTTTAGAATTTTAGAATTAGTTATGCGTAAATTGGTCTAAACACTCAATTATCAAAATAAAATAAAATAAAAATTTAATTACTACATTTTCCTATTATGTTTTATTTATCATCTTATATGTTAACATTGTATCAGTAACAACTATGAGAAACTCATTAAACTAATACAATGTTGACACATAAAGTGATTAACAAATTAGGGCTCAGAGTTTGACCCTTGTAATAGAATAGACATCAAGTTTTTTATTTTGTTAATTTAAACCATAATCTTTTTTTCTTTTTCTTTTTTTAATTTCAACCATCAACTTATTTTTGTTAAATAAAACCGACCAGAAAAAAGTATTTTAGCTATTAAATTCAATGTAGGTGTAATAAAATGTCTAAAACATTTTTTTTGGTTAAGTTTAATGATTAAAATACTTCTATCGATTTTACTTAACGAAATAGACAAATGGTTTATATTGAAAACAAATCAAAATTTTAAGATTTAAATTGACAAAATAAAAAATTTAGAGTTTATTTTATTACAAGGGTCAAACCGTGAGATTTTTTTTGTAACTTTTGCGTAACTTACTCAAAGGGTTGCGAAGAGAGTCAAATCAGCTGGAACAAGGCTTGAGCCGAATCGAGCTATTCATTTGTCCCAAACCCAATAGACCATTCCGAAGTGGGTAGAAGGTAGGACCAAACCTAATCGGCCACCCCAAAATGGGTTGAACAAAGAGTCCAACTGAACTCAATGGACCACCTCAAGGTGGGCCAAGTTGGGTGGTACATGCCAAGCACATTAGAATGTCAAGAGCCAATTGAGCCTAGTAACCAAGCTTGGATAAGGTCGAACACTAGCACGATCCTTGTCGAGCAAAAAATACTTTGCCTCTCTAGAGAGAAAGACACGTCAGCTTGGTCATCTATCCTTATCGATATGGATTGGAGAGGATTATACAATCGCACAAGGGGACATGGTGCACACCCTACAGGCTTTAGCACCTACAAACAAAGAGGACTCGTTGTCCTTCCCCTCTAATAGATGCGTTCGCAGAAGAGACAAATGAGAATACACCGCTTTTGGAGAACAAGGTATAACTGCCTAGATAAGGTACACCCTTCCTTCTTGAAGGAGAACCTAGTCCTTAATCCTTAAATCGATACACAAATACTCTCTCTCCCATAGTTCTAAATATCGGCCGGTACGGTACGTACCGGCCGATTCGTACCGAAAAATCATACCTCCGATTCGGATACTCAGCGGTATACCGGTGAGAATGGAATTCACAGCCGTAGTGTCCGAGTCCTGGTACGTAGCGGCGTGAATCCGATATATGGGCCGACACGGGCCGATACAGTCCAATACGGTCTCTGTTTCTGAGTCTCTATTTTCTTCTTGATGTGTTGAGTGGAGCTGGAAGGCGATAATCAGGTTGGTTCTCAAGATGAGAGATTACCGGTTTTGACGATACGAGACATGGATCCTATTTTGGAGGTGAATTTGATTGCTGGGTTGAAAAATAACTTGAAGTTGCATGAAGTTTTGAGTGTTCTCAAGGAAGAAGGAGTTGTGCTCTGTTTCTGAAGTTTTGAGTGTTCTCAAGGAAGAAGGAGTTTTGAGAGCTATTGTGCTCTGTTTCTAATTTCTTTTTCTTTTCTTTTTTTTCGTCTACCTAAAGCTGAATAGGTGCCTGGGTTTGGTGGATTTGTAGATGGGTAAGAAGAGAGAGAGATACTTGGGTACATGGAAGTGCATGGGTTTATGGTGGATTTATAGATTCAAATGTTTAAGGTTTTTATTTTTTTATTTATTTATTTATTTGTTTATACACATATACCTCTATTTATATTAATATATATATATGTATTTATTTTTTTCTCAGTACAAGAAAAAAAAATATTCAAATCAATATTTTTATTAAAAGTTTAACATATGCCAAAAATAAATACATATCATTTAGTTTAAAATGAGTCAAAAATATTCCTATATAACGAAATTTTGATTAAAATGTAACAAATTAAAATTAAAAGAGTCAAAAAAATGCATAAAATTTAGTTTTAGAGGGATTGCTAATGATTTTTAAAATTTCACGGTCGCGACACCCGATTCCCGATACGTACCGGCCGATACTATCGATACCGATACTCCGCGATCGATACCGTTACGTCAGCCGATACCGTGATTTAGAACTATGCTCTCTTCCCTCTCTCTCTCTCTACATTACCTTCTCTTCATTCTTTCTAAGTCCTTCACTTTAGCATTAGAGGGGTTTTTTGAGCAACCCTCACCAAATCTCTATCTTCTAGATCTTGGTTCTCAAATAGTCTAGTTCAACCACGAACTCCATCTTTTCAATAATGTGGAAATCACCTCTACATAATTGGGGCCATTTATAAGAAATACCATACTGCTTTGTGACAAACTCTGGCAATGGGAACGGGGAAGATACCTCTGTCAGGATTGGAAAGAAGGACTCTGATAATAGAGAAGACAAAGGAAAAGGGTCCAGCACTTCCGAGACTGTCGGAGGACCAAACCAACGTGGAAGAACGAACTCCAGATATAGCAAAGCTCTGCCCTGTCATTACCAACTAGTCATCCCACTACTTCCATCTAGAGAGAAACTACAAGGACAACATTATCGATTCAATAGGAACGGAGATCTTAGAACTCTGATCCCAGCTAAAAAAGTTCATGGATAAGCCAGTAGAATGCATAAAGTTTGGTAGGGAACCATCCTGACAAAGAATGAAGAACCTTTCTCCTGAACTGTCACAATAGAAAATGACCAACCATGGTCTTGACCATATCAACCGTGGCCGGCGCGACTCTGGTGCATGATAAGGGTGTCCGAAGTCGCACATAGGACCCTCAAAGGTCCAACATCAAATAGCAAAAGACTACAAGCCACTTGTTAGAGGTCCCAACTCATCATGGCAAATGACTCCCAAATCTCTATGCATGCCTAAATAGAAGTAGCAAGACGAGGCGTTGACCCAGAAGCAAGAGATCTAAAGCGCTGACCAGGCAACAAGAGATCTGGAGCGCCGGTAAGACATTATGCCCTAGATCAAGTGGTGTCTTCTTTGTTCTCGCTGGAAGTTGAATCTTTGGAACTTTCAAAAGGACTCTCTCCCCGAAGTTCATTCCATACTATGAAGAAACATATCCCCTCATTCACATCCAACCATTATCAATAAATGATGTCACTCTAGAACCGAAATAATGCCTTGACAAACAAAGTATCCTCTTCCAGACTCCCCGTTCAGCCTCCTGAAGAATAAGACATTGCAACAATACGCATGTTGGTATTAAGAGTAACATAATGATCCAGCAGCGGTGATCTGTCATAATCTTCGAGGAAGAGAACATCGATGCTATGAGGGGTCAAACAAGTACGAATGGGACTGGAGGTTGGAAATCGGTGGTTCGAAAGCATGGTGGTCAAGCAGCGGGGGCTCTAAGGGGGAACACCATTTACTCGGTGTTTGTAGACAACTTACCAACATCGATGGGGGCGAAAGAGCTTTTTCAACTATTCTCAAATTTTGGTATGGTGTTGGATGCGTACATTCCGAACAAGAGGAGAAGATCTACAGGATCTAGATTCAGATTTATCAAGTATGGTTGCTCGGTAACAGCGGATATGGCTCTACAGAAAGCTAATGGACTTTGGTGTGATGACAAAGCACTGAAGGTTCAAATGGCTGTGTTCAGCAAGGGAAACGCAACAAACCATAGTATCCGACACCCAATAAAGCAGTGGAAGGAAAAGGGGGGACATCACACTATCAGGGCTTCGTTTCAGGGAAGAAAGTCCTATGCCGATGTGGTCAGAGGCAGGGGCCCTCAACCCAATTCAGTCCGTACCATTAAGGTACAGAAAGGGGCAAATGGCTGGCTGTAGGAAAGTGTAGTGGTAAGACTGAAACCACATCTCTCGGTGGCAGAATTTCAGGACAAGCTTCAAAGAAGAGGCTATGGAGATATCAAAGTTAGAGTAGGTGGTGGAAAACAGCTACTTCTTTCATTTCCATCAGTGAGTGCTATGCGTGAGCAATTATAGCTAATGAAGGAATGGCTCACAGACTGGTGTGATTCGATTGAGGACTGGGATAAAAGCATGGCTTTTGACCAGGTGAGGCAGGTGTGGTTAAGCTGCTATGGTGTACCCCTGGTCTTGTGGAACAACAGTACATTTTGTGCAATCGGTCGAGAGTGGGGAGAGGTGCTTGAAATGGATGCAGACACTTTGAATATGGAGTCTCTCTACTGTGGGAAAGTCAAGATCGAGACAACATGCATGGATTTCATTAACCATCTTCTCAATCTAGATTGCAAGGGCGTAATATATCCAATCAGGATCTCAGAGGAACAAATCATAGTCCCAACAATAGTGAAAGAGAAATGTATATGTCAATCTTTTCTAAGGAATAATGAAACCAGCTACAGCTCCGAGGATGATGTTGAGACTATTGCAGATAGAGGCAGCAGACTAGGGGAAGAAGATGATGAGGCGGAAATCCAGGTCGGTGCTGAGGTGGAGACAGGGGGTGAGGTAGTTGCAGGGGATAAGGTAGTGGATCATGACCACACTACTGCCATAGAGGGGGAAGCAAGTTTCAGGGAGGTTTCGGTGGTAGAGGAGACAGACCTGATGATGGGTGTGGCAGAGGCTGGAGCTGTACGTGAGGAATGCTCTGTAGAGAGGCTTGGCAAAGGAGTGTTAAAGGAAGAGGCGCAAGAGCTGATGAGGAAGTATTCACTCCTGGTTTTATTAGAAGTATAAGTGGGTCTGCTGGGCAGAAACAAGGCATTATCTTGGAGGTGGACTTAAATAGGGCCTAAGAGGACTCAAGTGGGGATTGGTTGGCCCAGAGGGATGCGTTAACAGGTCTTAGAGCTGAGGCCAGCACTCATCCTATGTGTGCAATGGTTAATGGAGTGGGGCAGCCCAATAATGCACACAGCAGTTTGGGCCCAATCCTTATCAGTAAGAAGAGCTTGCAGGCGAGAGGTGAGGAAAATGGTTGTCACAAACGACAGAAAAAGGGGAAACATGAAATGGGGAAGAAATTTATGAAGCAAACACTCAATCTGAGGAAAGGGGCAGTGTTCAGGTTTGCCGTAGCTGCCATTTCCCTCTCAATGACGAGTAAATCTAGTAGAGGAGGAGTTAGGTTATCAGAGGCAGTAGCATCCATCCAAATTGGTAAAGTGTTGGGGCTAGATTGTGATGACAAGGAGGAAGAGGTGATTAGTAAGTTAGAAGAAATGGAAGCCA
>JAXFYN010001124.1:0-22688 GCA_036172215.1 Camellia granthamiana
TTTACAGGTAATTATGTAAAATTGATAAATCTTTTACACATTTATTTATTTATTTTACTAAATTAATTTTTACTATGTGTTTGGATAATTGTCATGTAACGGATGATTGTTAGGCTTTTAATGTATATTCGATATATTTAATATATGAAATATTTTTAGTTTTGAATTTTTTAATTTAATGGATTGATTTAATAATGATATCAAAGTTGTCGTCATATATCCATTACATGATCATCATCAAAACACATAATAAAAATTAATTTGATAAGAAAAAAAATTGTGTAAAAGATTTATCAATTTTACACAATTTTATCTTTGGTGAGTAAAAATAATTTTAAAAATTTTAAAATATTTTTTGATATTTATTTTTGTCAAATTAGTTTATATTTTATCAAATTGATGACTTTATCCTTAAAATTGAGCAATGGTATATTCAATTGCCCTTATTTGAAATAAGATTCAAAATTCAGGGTCAAATTTGTTACAATTAAAAAGTCAGGGACCAAAGTGACATAAGTCCCAAACTATAGGAATCTTTAGTATAATTCGCTCTTTTTCTTACAAGTTTTTTGCCTATAAATAGTCATTCATGATTACATTTGTAAGACCATACAACTCAAATCAAAGACATTTTTATTTTTCTTGTCATTCCTCTTATCTTAGGAATAGTTTAATATAGATTTATTTTTAGCACTTTATTTTTGAAGCATTAAAGTAGAGGTAAATTAATGATTGCTTTGATCATTCAGTCAATCACTCTGGTTGTTCACTCAATCAACTTTCTTCATTTCTCTCTATTCTTCTTTTAAATTTTTTGTTTCTTCACACTTGGCAATTTTGAAGTTCTCTTCATTAAGGCAAAAAGGCAATCACTTAATAATTGACTTGAATTTAATCTGTAAAGATTTTTCAATCTTTGTCGGCACACTCACATTTATGATATTTTTCTTCGCAGGAAAAATAAGCCAAAAATAACCAATATTTTTTGGCACACTAGGTGGATTGTCAAGTGTAAAAAATAAAAAAACAAATTAGATTTGTTCATTCCAAATAGCCTAGATGAAATTATTTGGTGTAAATAAAAAAATTTGAATCTCTAAGAAGATGTCTATTTTCTTGATGAAACAATTTTTCATCCATTATAATATTATTTGGTGGAATAAAAAAGACACAATTTAATTGGAAAAATTCATCAACTTGATATGGTAATTCACCAATGGAGAAACAAGTCTATAACTCTCACTACCAAGTCTATAACTGAGTCTTTAATGGCTGGAATTTGTGAGTTTTTTTAGACTTTTTCCAAGTCATTCACGGTTAAAAGTGGAAAAAAGCCAACTTCATCAATGGTTTGGGGTGTTGGAAAACCTATTTTTAAAGAGTCAACTTATGAAAATAACATGGCTAAAGAGCATGTTGTTGAGCCAAGTACGGCTAAAAATGATGTTCCATATAAGGTTTGAGAAGTTAAAAAACTCAAAATTAAAATTAACCTTCGTTTAAAATTAAATAAAAAAAAATAGCACAATACTATTACATAACATAAAAAATTTATTATTATATTGGAATTTAAGTATATATTAAAAGTGTGAATTATATATAATAAAATATTTTTATATTACGTGACTTTCTATGTATCATTTTCTATATAATTTTAACAGAAATGAACTTTAGGAGTATATTGAGAAAAACTTAAAATAAGAAGGGTCAAATTGAAAATAAAAATAAATTTTAAGGACCAAAATAAAAAAGTGACCAAACATAAAAAGGGTAAAGTGTAATTTACCCTTTCAAATAATTAGGATCAAATTGTCCAAATTGAATAAAACAATTATTTGTTCTCAAAATTTCAAAAGAAAAATGCCTCAAATTTAAAAATAAAATTCAAGTTATTTGAAGTGCTGCTCATAAGCTTATTTGGTGCAAGTTTTTAAAATTTTAAAATTAATAATTACAAACTATAATTATTTTTAGATGGGTAGAAACTAGAACTTAGCAACACTTATTTTCAAATTTATAATAATTAATTCTTTCAGTTATTTTTGTCTTATAAAATTATAAGTAGCAATACCAGGGTTGATCTGGTGGTAAAAGCCTGAGGCTGAAAGGTGTGATCTCTCAAGAGTTTCAAGTTTAAAACTTTTTTAAGTGTCAACAATTTCTTGGAACTTAAGTTCTCAAATTTTTTAAACACATATAAGTTATTGTAGCCTTTATTTTTTTTAATGAATACACCCATTTTTGTTTTTATAATTTCCCAATTATTATTTTCTATCTCAGTTTCAGAATCATAAAGAATAATAGTTGGTGCTTCGATTGAAAATGAAATATCACGAGATATCAAATCATTATTTACAAAAAAGAAAAAGAAAAAGAAAAATGTATAACCTTACCCAATTTAAAATATTTCGGGTTGTTTGGGTTACGACATTCCAAATTGCACCCATTTTATATTGTGGGACTATTGGCGCAATTTTTTTCTCAACTGTTTATAGTTTTTATTTATTTTATTTTATTTTTTTTTTTGAGATATTTGGTCAAAACACCCTTATTACTCACTTCTATTGGCAAAATGACACACTAATTAATCTTATTCAGAAAAGTCATTGGTTTAATTTCTTATAGATTTAAAGAACCAAAAAATATAGTGCATTAAATTAATGAACAATTTTATTCTTCATTTAAGAACCAATTTCACTATTATATCTATTTTTGTATTTCTATTTTCTACATCACTTTCACTATCTCTCACACAAATCTTCACTCTCTCCAATGATCCTCTCTCATCACCTCTATCATCTTCACCATTAGTCGACGTTACTCATCATCACCCTCATTTGTCGCTATCTCAGATTTACCGTCGACAACTACTATCTTTATTCTTTACTGACATTGCTCATCTTTATTATTGAGGTTAGCCCCAAAATGAATCTATCAAATACAATCGCTCTTTCAAGTTGGATGGTCAACTTGAGAAAATCCAATCCCTAATTAGTTAATGCGTTTGAAAGGTTGCCAAAAAATAAATTTTTTTTTTTGAGTAAAAATTTAATGTGACATTTAACTTTTTTAATTGATGACAAACAATTTCTTTGACCTTATATATATATACTGAAATTTGGCATTTTAGCCTCTTTATAAAAATATGTTGATATAGCACAAATTCATTGCTCGGATATCATAAAATTAATAGTACATTATTAATAGTTCTCATAAAATTATTCAGTGGCATATCTCTAATTCAATTGGATTGAAGGATGCTGTTGTGATTGTCACGCCCTCATAAAAGCAACATTAAACCCATCAATATAGATATGCATTGATATAAAAATGTCCCCATCTTTCTATTCATCAGAGTAATTCATTACAAAAAGTATTACATGTTAACAACAAAAGCAAATGCCCTAAGGGCTTACAGCTTTCCAAGTTAACACTTGGTTACAAAAGAAAGAGTATTAACTCAATTACACATTAAGCCCTTGGCTTGAAACTACATGTAATACATCAAAAGAAAGCAACACCAAAAAGTCTATCAGCCGCTAGCCTCCCAAGCTAAGTCCTTGGAGGTGACATGCTACCTGTACTTGAAAATGATGTTCCCATATAGGGTGAGCCACAGCCCAGTAGAAATACACTAAACCAAATATGAACAATGACTAAAAGATTAGCAGTTGATAGATGGCCAACACTGGTACTTCCACTTACAACACTTTACAGTTTCGTTTTCCATTTCCTTTCAATTCTCAATTTATAACCATGGCTCAGAACCTGGCCAAACAACTTATATGAGACGGTAACTCATATTAAACTTTTTCCCACTTCATATTAGATAAGCATACTAGCTATATCAACACATAAACAGATATGCATAAGAGCACTATCACACTTCCAAAGACAAGCATATGAGCTGTGTCAACACATCACTAGATAAGCATATGAGCTCTATCTATGGAGTCCATCCCCTATCTCCTCCCAAACAACATCCGGTTTAGGGGTCCATCCCCTATCATCCCCTAAACCGTGGAGTACATCCCCTATCTCCTCCAACACCACACAATGCATATAAACAACTATTATACTCATCATCAATCAATACATAAAATTAATGTATTGTTTCAACTGTCATACTCAATGACACATTTCAATGATCGGTTTTAGTTTGCCTAATCATCATGCATTGTCTACAACAATCAAGACTATCCTCCATCGATAGCCCAAAGCAGTTATTTCCATACAGAATATAAAAGCAACAAATGGATATATAATCAACATTTCAATTCGGTGAGTGATAAGTAATTCAACTACACCCTTTAATCCCATGCACTTCCAATCTCAACATTTCCCCTTCAATTCCTCATTTCCCACAGTTAATTATCCCAATTAATTAATCAATGTAATTAGGGCATTTTCCATAATTAACATTACAACCCTTAGGTTCCATTTTTATCAATATTCCAACATTTATTCCATGTCTCTATACCAAACATGCCTCTAGGTTCATTATAAATAAAACCCCAACTTTTGTAAAACTACACAAAAGCCCCAAACCTTCCCAAAATCACACAACAACCCCCAACATCTCAAAACACCAAAATTTAAAGACAAAGCTCATAAAGAGGAGTAGGTTATCCCTACCTCAAAAGATGACACCCAAAGGAGAAGATGACGAAAAGGAAGTTGCTCCAAATCACAAGATTCTTGGATCAACGGATAGCCCACGACGATCAACCACCTTTTTGTAAAGGCCAAAGGTTCGGGAAGACACTCTAGCTAGATCAACACTTAGAGAGAAGTGAAGAATGTAGAGAGAGAAGCTCTCAAATGGTGTTTTTGAAAAGTAGGAGAGAGAGTGTATATGAAAAAAAGTGATTTTAAAAGCCTAACTGTCGACTGATATACGACATTCCCGCTCGAGCGGAAAACACAACGCTCGAGCGTAAAGAACAAAAATCTGGGTCCGTTCGAGCGTAAGAATACCCGCTCGAGCGCCAAGACACATGAATAAAGTACATTCGCTCGAGCGCGAAAACCAGTCCGCTCAAGCGCAGATTTCCCCCTCCCAGAACTTACGCCAATAATGTACTACCCGCTCGAGCGCCAACAATCCCGCTCGAGCGCAACCCGCTCGAGCGTAGGAAATCCGCTCGAGCGTAGAAATCACATCAGCAGAAGTTTTGCAGAAAACAAAATACTGTGAGTGTGCAAATCCCGCTCGAGCGCAAGAAGTCCAGCTCGAGCGTACAGCCAAAAACCAAAAACCGCTCGAGCGCAGAACAACCCGCTCGAGCGTAACACCAAAAACCTGGGCAACTAGATTTGAGACTCAGGCTCAACCAACCTGTAACATACCTGCCCAAAACATCCCAAAACTCGCACAAATGGAATTAAAGGACGACAACAAGATAAACACAACTACCGACTCCACGGAACCGAGCTCGGAGTACAACTGAACAGTAAAGGGAATACCGGGATCGCTATAGTGATACCAAACTAGAGAGGGTCTAGTCTCTAAAATTAATACTACATTGTTTAGTCCTAAATAGTTCTTGATATGATGGATAATAATAATAATAATAAATTACACTTTTAACTCATAATTTGATTCTTTTTACTTTGGTTCCTAATTTGAACAATGCCAAACTGCGGAATTTCAATTTGGCCATTATATTTAAGGGTTCGGACGGTCTCCAGTCCAGATCTGGGATAATTTGGTCTAGTTCGGTCCATTGGGTTCACTTTTGAGTCTATTTTCAATAATCAAAACCGTTCATATTTTGGAATTTATTGAGTACATTATTCTTGTAAAAAATTACGTCAATTGGATAACGGATACTATGTATTCGGATAACTTTTGCCTGGGAAAAAATGGATGGTCTGAAAGCGGTTCATAAAAAAGTTATCCGAATACATAGTATCCGTTATCCGATCGACGTAATTTTTTACGGGAATAATGTACTCAACAAACCCTAAAATATAAATGACTCGAATTATCGAAAAGGGACCTAATGGGCCGAACTGGACCCTCTAGTCCACCATCTGGACTGGAGGCAAACCCCAGCCGTATTTTATTTATTATTATTATATTTTGAATTTATTGCAATTTTTTTTAAAATCGTGATTTCAAGACTTCAAAAAACAACTTAAGTTTTTAAAATAAATTAAAAACAACTCTGCTTGATTTTGAGTTTTAAAAAATAATTTTATAAAATTTTAATTCGTGTTTTTATATTTTTAGTATTTTTTAAATATTTTAATTATTTTTTTTTACCTTTTAGATCCACTTAATTTTGATATACTTAAAAATATATAATTTGTACAAAAAAAAAATTTAAAAATAAGAAAATATATTATATTTTTATATTTTTGTATTTGGTGAAATTTTTAACGTTTTTTTTTGTAAATATTATATTTTTGAACTGTATCTAAAATAAAATAAAAATTACATAAAATACTAAAAAATTCACTTCAAACAAAAAAATAAAAATAAAAAATTCAATTTTTAGAGTGTTTATGTTTAGAAAATATGGAAAAATAAAAAGTTCTAAACAAGGTGTTAATATTTAGAAAATAATTTTTGTAAGAATATGTTTGCTATCCTAGACTTAATTACCCAGATTTTTTTGATTGGTGATTGTGTGGTGAAAATTAAATTTGTGAAATGTGAGATCTATAGGTAGAATAAATCTAAATACAAGATCATAATTTTGAATAATTTCTGAATTGATAAGTCTGAATTCATAATATTATTAATTTTGTAATGATTTGGATTTTGGTATAAAAAATAAATAAACCAAATAAACAAACAAACTTGAAAGAAAAAGACCAAACGATCTCAACCGTCATCAATGCATTTGTCCAATCGACATTAAACGGCTTAGAAACATATATAGGCTATGTTTGGTATAGGCTATTTAGTTATTTTAGTTACAAAAAGATATTGGATTTTTTTAGAAAATGAGTTAAAAATTATTTCTTAACTTTTAATTTATTTTGAGTCACATCATCTTTCATATTTTTTGTACATTTTTTCAAAAAAAATAAAAATAAATAAAAAGTCAACTTTAAATTATCTTCTCAAAACAACCCAAAATAAGTTAAAAAGTCAATAAGATAAAATGTCATATTTAAATCATAATTATTTCATTTTTTCTCTCACAAAAGTCAAAAAAAATAAAAAAAACTATCCTAAACGAGGCTTTTTAACATTAAGCTAAAACAACCAAAAAAACTAAAAAGTCAATCCAAGTCTCAAACGAAGGCAATGACAATATATTGTTCCATATATTCTCTAATAAGTAATATCGAAAATTATTCAATGCCACAAACACATTTTCTCTCTTGATTTTGATAGGGTAAATTACACTCATCTATTTGAAACTTGAAAAAAATATAATTAATTTTACACTTTCAAAAACAAAAATAAAAAATTTTAAAATTGTATTTGAATTTTAAATTTGTGTAAGAAAAATATCCAAACAAAGCCCAAGTTAAGGATTGTCTACAACATGGGAGTGAAGCAAATATTGGGGCTTGCTTTTTTGTATCTCGACATTACTAGAAATATGGCTTTTTGCGTCTATATTTTTGTGACTGATTATTTAACCGTCGCAAAAAGTCACTTTTTACATTAAGAAAATCACAAAATCATTTAAAACAATCGTGTTCTGAAAAAAAAAAAAAAAAAAAAAAAAAAAATCATCTAAAACAGACCTATATCTCCCTTACACTCTTATTTCCCAAATTTGTCTCCAACGGTGGTGGAGCAAGGATCCTCGGCCGCCCTTTTCGGCGGCCGTCCCGGCAGCCCCCCAAAACGACGTCGTTTTGGGGGTTTTTTCCCTTTTTTTTTTTTCTTTTCTTTTCTTCTTCCTTGTTTGAACAGATCAAAACCAGAGGGGAGGGAGGGGAAGAAGAGAGAGAGGGGGAGGGGAGGGGAGGGGAAGAAGAGGGAGTCGCCGGTGGGCCGGACTGGAGGGGGCCATAACCAGTGGGGGAGGAGGAGGAGGAGGCGGAGGCGGAGGAGATGGCGGTGCGGCGGTGCTGCGACGAGCTGGATCGGGTGACGATCGGACTGCTGCGACGGCCGGCGGCGAGGTGACGAGCTGCGACGGCGACGATCGGACCTCCCCCTCCCTCCTCCCTCTTCTCTTTCTCCCCCTCTCCTCCCCTCCCCTCCCCTCCGCTCTGCTCTGGTTTCTGAAGCAAGAACGACGAAGAAGAAAGGAAAAAAAAAAAAAAAAAAAAAAAACCCCAAAACGACGTCGTTTTGGGGGGCTGCCGGGTAAGGCGGCCGATGATCCAAATTCAACGGTGGTGTACCTCATTTCCTGTGGTTGCCTTCTCTCTCTCTCTCTCTCAAAATCTCTCTCGCTTGAATCTCACTGTCTAAATCTCTCTCGCTCGACTAAATTTGAATCTCGCTTGAATCTCACTCTCAAAATTTGAAGATTTTGATCGATTTGTTGATGAAGATTTGAAGATTTCGATCGGCTGTTGATGAAGATTTCGATTCAATTCATAATCAAGATTCATAATCGAGATTCATAATCGGTAAGCTACTTTCTATGTATGAATCTAACTCTGTCTCTCTTTCTCTCTATCTATATATACACACAACCATATGTCTCACTCCTTCGTGTTCCTTGTTTCTCTCCTTCTCTTTCTTTCTCTCTCTAACCTCCATCTCTCTTCTCTGTGTCCATGATCTTAGGTTTGGATTTGATCTAGAGGAGAAAGGAGAAGCAGCAGGTATGGTAACTCTTACTTACACGATGATAGCTGTTGTGATTCACATATTTTATGATTTTGTTTCTAATTTTAATTTTAGCTTTACAATCATGATATTGTGCGTTGTGCATTCCTTGTTTCTTCATCGCATCTGGATATGTGCCATTTTCCTGTTTTTATTATTTGAAAATCACTTGGTGAGGAGGAGGAGACATTGAACCTCCATGATTGTTGTGGTACATATGATTCTATTTCTATAGAATGATCTTTATATTTTTATTTTTTTAGTTTTAAATATATATATATATATTTTAATTTGTGCATACTTGTTTATCATATAATGTGTGACTAAGTAAAATTTAATAATTATTCTTGCAATTTGATAGCAGAATTATGTCTTAAAAAAATACAAGTTGGACGGATCTCCATCACACATTTTTAACTAATTAAAATGTGTGTTTTATTCGATCACCTTGTAAATTACACAATCGAAATGATTTTTGTCTATTCACGACATGTCATCCTGAGAAAACATAAATTACAGGAAAATCCAATACTTGAAGGATTAAATTGACACTGAAGTTATTTATCTAATTTGTTCGTTATTGTTTATGAAAGCAATGGTGAAGCATGGAATAGAATGTTTACTCTTAAAAGCTGTGACCAATATTAGACTGAGCCAGAATTGTTGCCTTCTCCAAGGTTCCTAATTTTTTTATTTTTTTAATTCTAGAACCTAACACAAAAGATGTTGCAAGTCTTAACCCATAATTTCTGTGATATTGTTGCCTTTTTCAACATATAGTAAGTGGCATCTCATTTTTCATTGTTCACATGTAGTTAGGAGTATATCCTGCAAAGCCATCGTTTGTTGTTTCTGTTTGTTCTTATTGTTATTAATTTTTACTATTTTTTATTGGGGCGAGCCATCTCCTAAAAATATTAATTGGTTGATTTTTTATATATTCATTTTGGCTGAGCGAACTACATGTATTTGTTGAATTAACTATTGGATTATGTGATGATAGGCATACAAGCTAGTCTTCCATGTTTCTGTTCTTTATATATTTTGTGCCTTTGACTAGTTATTTTCGAGCATTTACTGCACAAAATTTTTTCCGTGTGATGGCTATTTTGACGATGCAAGTCACATGGCATCTCCAGAATTAAGGATTATGGAATTTAGCACATGTATTTACTTAGTTAATCACCAGTGGAATATTCTCTTTAATTCAACAAATATGTTCCTGAGTTGGACTTCAAAGTGGTGATGAGAATTGGTTTAAAAGTGATTTCTGTTTAGAAATTAATGCTCTTTTGCTGCTATTATGCTAGTACAAGTATTTTACAATGACGAGCTCTGTTGTAGTTGAGGAGAAGCCATTAGATTTTGCAGATGTAATTTGGTTACAAAAAATTAAATGAATAAAGCTAATTGAACTTGAGTTCAAATAGAAAATCAAATTTATATTAACTCACTGACCCAACATTATTGTGGTTCATACTGTAAATTAAGATTACTCTCTGTGACTTTGCAAATGCAATTGGTTACAAATATTTAAATGAGTCAAAGCTAGTTGCGTCTCTACTATAATTTGGCACTTCATGATGTTGTTGTTCCTCAACAGATTCTATATGCTGCAAGAACACCATTATAATTGTCATTAGTTGTAGGTTAATAACTTGATATGCCAGTTCTCAGATCTGTGCTACAATTTACAACTTTCGATGAAAAGATATTCAATTTCCCATTGGAAAGACATGAAGACAAATGTTTCCCTGGATTTTTATGACTTATATCTGAATGAGTGAATGTTTGAAGGGATGGCCTTAAATCTTACTCCCAAGATTTTGTTTGTTGCTTAAAATTAAGTTACACCAATATTCGTGCAATTTTTTTTTATGTTTATACTTGGACTTTTTTTGCATATATTTATTTAATCTAGATGACAAGGCTAAAAATGGGGTTCATATATTTGTTTATACCTGTGCTCATTCTTTTTATTGATGTGTACAAAAACAGTTAAAGAAATAGAAAGATGAACAAGAATTGGATTGATTTGCCAAATCGGATGTCAGTTGATTACGTGAATGGGATTGATAACCTCTTGAGATTTGCATACAATAATAGAGATGAAAGTTCATCGATTAGTTGTCCGTGTCGATTTTGTAGTAATTGATACAATGCTTCACGAGAGGTTGTAAGGGAGCATCTTATTTCCAATGGGTTCGTAAAAAAGTACAAAAATTGGATTCATCATGGGGAATCCTATGTCCAATTACATGGTAACCAAGAAAACCAAACATTAATGGCGGATTCAGTGATTAGAGATGATGTGGTTGGGATGGTACAAGAGGCCCTGGGAATTCCATATATGGGTATTGGCAGCTTTCTTACATCAGAGTGTTTGTCTCTTATAAGCATCCTCTTCTTCTTCATTTTTGTTTATTTATTTAACATGTTATTTAACATGTTTATTCTTGTAGACATCCTCTTCTTCTTAACATGCTTAAGACAACTTTATTCTTGAAAATATGTTGACAGATCAAAAAAAAAAAATCTGACCAGCTACTGTAATTCGTTTTCCAATTTAATATGAGGTGACCTGTCACTCATAATCATCGATTGTCTTCTCCCTTCAATTTTTTGATGTCAAGTAATTTGATTAATTTAAAAAAGGTCTAATCGTTATGAACTTTTTGTTTTCTGAACAAGATAATATGCATATGTGAACCAAAAGATCTTTACTTGATTTTTAGAATACAAGTGTTGAAACTGTTGGCAAGTTACACCAGTTTTTTCAATTTCTGGTTGATGTGATTTTCTCTGTGAGTATGCAGCCGAAGGACTGGTTTTTCGTAATAGTGTTTACTGGATACGTTTTGATGAAGAATTTTCTGAGAAGGTAATTTTTTTTTGCCTCATACATGTAGATCTTTGGGGTATTAGTCATTATCGTTTTCATTTTACCATTGGAGACACTATCTGACAATTAGGGATTATTTCTGTTTTTGGGTTCAGAAATTTAAATCTTGAAGCCCCTTTCGTATAAAGTACAAGTTCCACCTTGAGGTAACCATTCCTTTCTCTGATTTCTGTGTCTGTGTGGCACGTGTATGATATCATTAAAATTGATATATATATGTGTGTGTGTGTCTGTGTGACGTGTTTGTGACGTGGTTGTGTGTTATCTTCCAAATGGCTACTCGACCCATTGCTGATGTATTTGTTTGTTTGTCCGTTAAAAAACCTATTTATTCTCCATCCCAATACCGCCTGGGCCAACCCATTTTGATTTATGAAACACCAAATTGCACATTAAAATCCAATTATGAAAGCAATTTAGGTGACTGTCTGTTCACATATATATGCAATTCCAGACCCAATAATGAATTTTGCTTTTACTAAATAAACCCAATATTAGTCAGATCCAATACAATTGCATTTAGCCTTCATCCCCTTAAGCCTTCGGATGTGGTTTTAATAATTATGGATTAGATATAATATTTTATTCTATTTAACTTAAATAGTCTATTTTGTTTTAAGCCTAAATCTATTACTACTATAGAATATTGGATTAGATATAGCACAAATTCATTGCTCGGATATCATAAAATTAATAGTACATTATAAATAGTTCTCATAAAATTATTCAGTGGCATATCTCTAATTCGATTGGATTGAAGGATGCTGTTGTGATACCAAACTAGAGAGGGTCTAGTCTCTAAAATTAATACTACATTGTTTAGTCCTAAATAGTTCTTGATATGATGGATAATAATAATAATAATAAATTACACTTTTAACTCATAATTTGATTCTTTTTACTTTGGTTCCTAATTTGAACAATGCCAAACTGTGGAGTTTCAATTTGGCCATTATATTTAAGGGTTCGGACGGTCTCCAATTCAAATATGGGATAATTTGGTTCAGTTCGGTCCATTGGGTTCATTTTTTAGTCCATTTTCAATAATCAAAACCGTTCACATTTTTGAATTTGTTGAGTATATTATTCTTGTAAAAAATTACATCAATCAGATAACGGATACTATGTATTCAGATAACTTTTTCCTGGGAAAAAATGGACAGTCTGAAAACGGTTAATAAAAAAGTGATCCAAATACATAGTATCCGCTATCCAATCGACGTGATTTTTTACAGGAATAATGTACTTAACAAATCCTAAAATGTGAATGACTCGGATTATCGAAAAAGGGCCTAATGGACCGAACTGGACCCTCCAGTCCAGATGGTGGACTGGAGGCAAATCCTAGCCGTATTATATTTATTATTATTATATTTTAAATTTATTGCAGATTTTTTTAAAATCGTGATTTCAAGACTTCAAAAAACAACTTAAGTTTTTAAAATAAATTAAAAACAACTCTGCTTGATTTTGAGTTTTGAAAAATAATTTTATAAAATTTTAATTCGTACTTTTATATTTTTAGTATTTTTTTAATTATTTTAATTATTATTTTTTTACTTTTTAGATCCACTTAAAAGTATATAATTTGTACCCAAAAAAATTTTAAAAAATACGAAAATATATTATATTTTTGTATTTGGTGAAATTTTTAAAGTTTTTTTTGTAAATATTATATTTTTGAACTGTGTCTAAAATAAAATAAAAATTACATAAAATACTAAAAAAATTCACTTCAAACAAAAAAATATACATATGAAAAAATAAAAAATTCAATTTTTAGAGTGTTTATGTTTAGAAAATATGGAAAAATAAAAAATTCTAAACAAGGTGTTAATATTTAGAAAATAATTTTTGTGAGAATATGTTTGCTATCCTAGACTTAATTAGCCAGATTTTTTTGATAGGTGGTTGTGTGGTGAAAATTAAATTTGTGAAATGTGAGATTTATAGGTAGAATAAATCTAAATACAATATCATAACTTTGAATAATTTCTAAATTGATAAGTCTGAATTCATAATATTATTAATTTTGTAATGATTTGGATTTTGGTATCAAAAATAAATAAACCAAATAAACAAACAAACTTGACAGAAAAGGACCAAACGATCTCAACCGTCATCAATGCATTTGTCCAATCGACATTAAACGGCTTAGAAGCATATAGGGTGTGTTTGGTTTATGTTGGTAGAGTAGTTTTTGAGATAAAAAAGTACAAAAATTTGTTTGGTTTGTATTTTTTAAAATATTCTCTCTAAAATAATTTTGATTTTTTTTTTTTTGTAGGGTAGGTTTCGAGATAAAAAGTACAAAAACTTGTTTGGTTTGTCATTTTTCAAATATTCTCTCTAAAATAACTTAGGTTTTTTTTGTAGGACTTTTCTTAAGTGTGCCTTGCATATGGTATGCAAGGCACTTACACCCTTCTATTTTGCATTTACACATTTGTATGTATTGGGTTATATCAAAATATTTGGAAACTTACACATTGGTGACCTGCTAAGCAGGTCACTTTCCAGGTAAATTAATAAAATAATATATTATATGACTAAAGGTGTAAATGGTCACGAAAAATGTATAAGTTTTCACAAAAGGCGTATATTTTCACGAAAGGCGTAAGGAATTTCAGAAAAAGGCGTAAGTGATTTCTGAAAACTTACGCGTTTTGTGAAAACTTATGCCTTTTGTAAAAACTTACACCTTTTCTGAAAACTTACACCTTTTTCTAAAAACTTACGCCTTCTGTGAAATCATTTACACCTTTTATGAACACTTACTCCTTTTGTGAGTTGACTTACCAAAGGTGTAAACAAACGAAAACTTACACATTTTGCTTAAGTTTACACCTTTTCGTGAAAATACTTACACCATTTTTGAAAAGTTACTCCTTTTGGTAAGAATTTTTGGCATAACATTTATACTTTTTCTTCGAACTTACACCTTTTGTGGAAGCCCAACTTAAAACTTTTTCGGAAGTCACTTATACCTTTTGTGAAAAAATAAATTCATCAAATTTACACCTTTTGCTTAAGCTTATACCTTTTCGTGGAAATGCTTATATTTTTTTTGAAAAGTTACTCCTTTTGTGTAAGAATTTTTGACATAACATTTATACTTTTTCTTCGAACTTACACATTTTGTGGAAGCTCAACTTAAAACTTTTTCGGAAGTCACTTATACCTTTTGTGAAAAAATAAATTCATCAAATTTACACATTTTGCTTAAGATTATACCTTTTCGTGGAAATGCTTATATTTTTTTTGAAAAATTACTCCTTTTGTGTAAGAATTTTTGGCATAACATTTATACTTTTTCTTCGAACTTACACCTTTTGTGGAAGCCCAACTTAAAACTTTTTCGGAAGTCACTTATACCGTTTGTGAAAAAATAAATTCATCAAATTTACACCTTTTGCTTAAGCTTATACCTTTTCGTGGAAGTGCTTATATTTTTTTTGAAAAGTTACTCCTTTTGTGTAAGAATTTTTGGCATAACATTTATACTTTTTCTTCGAACTTACACCTTTTGTGGAAGCCCAACTTAAAACTTTTTCGGAAGTCACTTATACCTTTTGTGAAAAAATAAATTCATCAAATTTACATCTTTTGCTTAAGCTTATACATTTTCGTGGAAGTACTTATATTTTTTTTGAAAAGTTACTCCTTTTGTGTAAGAATTTTTGGCATAACATTTATACTTTTTCTTCAAACTTACACCTTTTGTGAAAGAGTATATAAGCACAAAAGTATAAATGTTATGCAAAAAATTCTTACACAAAATGAGTAATTTTTCAGAAAAAATATAAGTACTTCCACGAAAAGGTGTAAGCTTAAGCAAAAGGTGTAAATTTGATGAATTTTTTTTTTCACAAAAGGTATAAGTGACTTCCGAAAAAGCTTTAAGTTGGGCTTTCACAAAAGGTGTAAGTTCAAAGAAAAAGTATAAATGTTATGCCAAAAATTCTTACACAAAAGGAGTAACTTTTCAAAAAAAAATATAAGCACTTCCACGAAAAAGTATAAGCTTAAGCAAAATGTGTAAATTTGATGAATTTATTTTTTCACAAAAGGTATAAGTGACTTCCGAAAAAGTTTTAAGTTAGGCTTCCACAAAAGGTGTAAGTTCGAAGAAAAAGTATAAATGTTATGCCAAAAATTCTTACACAAAAGGAGTAACTTTTCAAAAAAAAATATAAGCACTTCCACGAAAAGGTATAAGCTTAAGCAAAATGTGTAAATTTGATGAATTTATTTTTTCACAAAAGGTATAAGTGACTTCCGAAAAAGCTTTACGTTTGGCTTCCACAAAAAGTGTAAGTTCGAAGAAAAAGTATAAATGTTATGCCAAAAATTCTTACACAAAATGAGTAACTTTTCAAAAAAATATAAGCACTTCCACGAAAAGGTATAAGCTTAAGCAAAATGTGTAAATTTGATGAATTTATTTTTTCACAAAAGGTATAAGTGACTTCCGAAAAAGCTTTAAGTTGAGCTTCCATAAAAGGTGTAAATTCGAAGAAAAAGTATAAATGTTATGCCAAAAATTCTTACACAAAATGAGTAACTTTTCAAAAAAAATATAAGCACTTCCACGAAAAGGTATAAGCTTAAGCAAAAGGTGTAAATTTGATGAATTTATTTTTTCACAAAAGGTATAAGTGACTTCCGAAAAAGTTTTAAGTTGGGCTTTCACAAAATGTGTAAGTTCGAAGAAAAAGTATAAATCTTATGCCAAAAATTCTTACACAAAAGGAGTAATTTTTCAAAAAATAGTGTAAGTATTTTCACGAAAAGGTGTAAGCATAAGCAAAATGTGTAAATTTGATGAATTTATTTTTTCACAAAATGTATAAGTAACTTTCGAAAAAGGTTTAAGTTGAGCTTTCACAAAAAATATAAGTTCAAAGAAAAAGTATAAGGGTGAAATAACATTTCAAAACGTTCATAAACACAAAAAGAGTAACATTTCAAAATGTTCATTTCGAAATGTTCATTAACAAATTGGGAGAGCCACTGAACAGTTACCACCAACGGTTTCTCTGTTCTGTCTCTCACACACACACACAGAGAACAGTTACCACCAAACCTCACCCCCGCTCACCACCCAACCATCGCTGGCCACCGTCGCACGCCACCGCCGCAAATCGCCACCGCCGCTGTTGCAGGTTTTTTTTTCTCTCTCTCTGTCGATCTGTCTCTTCTCTGTCGATCTCCGTCGATCTCGGTCTCTCTCTGTCGATCTCCGTCGATCTTCGTCTCTCTCCGTCGATCGATCTTCGTCTCTCTCTGTCGATCTCTGTCGATCTCCGTCGATCTCGGTCTCTCTCTCTCTGCCGATCTCTCTGTCGATCCGTCTATCTCCGTCTCTCCGTCTCCGTCTCTGTTAAATTAAAAACCCTAACAAGAAGAAGTCTCCAAATTTTGAAGAAATTAGAGCTCATCTATTTGATCTTGCTTGACCTTAAGTTAGGTTTCTATAATTTTGTTGAATCATTAAGCTTTACCTAATTTTGAAGTTGTTGATGAAATTCTTGAGCTTGAGTTTGAATTTAAAGGTCTACTTTTGAGTGGAACATGAAAATTGTTTGTGTATCATGATTGTTAAATTTTGGTCTTTAATTTGAGTAATTTGTACATACATCTATACATGCATTCTTGAGTATGACAATTGTCATGCTCTCTCTGGCACTGTGAGATCAACTAATGATGCTTATCCATCTGGGTATGGTGTTGGAGTGTAAATGGGTGGGGAAATTGGTTCCTTTGAGAAGGGAAGTTTATGGCAATTGAAGAATTTTTTAGATTACGCATAGGTTCAGTCCTAAAACATTTTTTGGGGGCTTTGAGGGGTTTGGACAGTTTTCTCTCACTTTATATGAGCATGAAGAATGGTTCATATAGTAACTTATCTATCATGAAATGACCTGTTCGTATGGTATTCGTGTTGATGCACTGGGACATTTGTTTGATGGGATATTCTTGACAGTGAAGTACTCAATGGTATTAAATTGGTCAACAGTGCTCTTTTGTCATTGTTTGGCCAATTATTTTATTAGCTTGATTAATTTATTATGTAAATTTTGTAAAGCAATTTGTTTTTTGAATTTATGTTTTTAAGAAGTCTTATGACTTTGATGGTCAGGGTCCTGTGGATATGTTAGTAAGTAACTACTCTTAGATGGCCATTGTATATTTTGAACATCAAATCAACTTGGCTTGTTTTTTAGTGATTCCGCAACTAATACGAGTCTACTAAATATGCTCTTACTAAAGTTCATCATTTTCTGGAACACTTGATTTTCTCAACAAATCTTGAAATTTGAGAGGTGGGTCTAGAAACTAAAGTATGAAAAATGTGTAAGACTTCATGGAAAATGCTAGTGGAGGAGGGGTGGCAATGGAAGTTTTTATGCTCACCTTAAGGGAATGACCCTTGAAGGTGCAATTACATGGGAAAAAGCACTAGGGGAACTAAAATTTTGAATGCTTTTCTTGTAAATTATAGTCACTAGGATGGGTTGGAGATTTTTTGGAATTACTTTTCTTATTGAGAAAATTGTGCCATTGGGAGGTAAAGATTGATATAATTTTTTTTGTATTTTTTTTTTTTTTGGTTAGGTTGAAATCCATTAATGCGCATAGGATTGTGCTTTGGTTTGGCAAGGAAAGTGAAGAAAATTATTATTTTTTAATTAATCCATTCCTATTATTTTATACTTTGGATGATTTTATTATTTTGGGTGCAGTGTTTAAATGAGATCCTGACAACTGAGTCTTAGGGTTGGTTGTTTCCAGAGAGGTGCTTTTTAATCTTGGAGAGGAATTGTTAAGTAGTGTCTTATGTATTTCTTTTTTTATGGGGAAAACTTAAAGCTTTATTTTGAGTCCTACCTTTTCCTCAACTTTCCTGTTTTTGATCTCTTTGTGGTTGGTGACTTTATGTTGCACTCAGTTAACAAGTAACACCACTTGACATTATGTTATGAGGTCCACTGGGAAGAGTAAATAATTGGCAACCCTTTGAAAGCTCTGGAGGTTTTTAATTGAAGTTAAAGAATATCATGAAAAGATAATTGTTCTTACAAACTTTTTATTCTAATATTTCTTCTTTTTCTTCTTGCAGTATAGTACTTACATGTATGCTTATTTATTTGTTATTTGATGTTTAAATTTGTTTGCTTTAACAGGTCTAGCTTTGTTAGTTGATGTTCCAAGGGATGAGAATATAACCGGTATCCATTTACAGTACATTGCTTTACATTTGATAGAAAACAATTTTTCTTTTTTCTTTTTTACTTTCCTTGTTTCCTTCTCTATAATTTGTTGATGTTTCTAAGAGACAAGAGCATAACTGGTAGCCATTTGCAGTATTTTTCTTTGCATATGATTGGAAACATGCCTTTTTTCCACCTCGTTGTTGCTTGCTCTATCATTTGAATAATACACATTAATTGGTAAGATTTTGGGGTTCTTAGCAAAGAGATTGAAAGCAATAATGTTGGACAACAATAATACAAAGGGGATTTTGGCCATAGCCCTTTACTGATAGGAATTTATTGTGAAAGTTAACAGTCAAAAAGTTTTCACATAGAAGGTCCCTCATTTAAACAAATGCTTGCTGAATGATATAATGCCTATATATATAATTGTAAATTTACTCACCATCTCATATAAATACACACTTAACAATAAGGGGCATTCTGACAAGTGCTTATCCAGGTTTACTTTATAGAGTAGCTATTATGTATTTAATGTTCTCCATGTTTTTCTAAAATTGGGTGATTAAATTATGACTCTCTCTCTCTCTCTCTCTCTCAGAGCTGAAGTTATGAAATCCTTACATATTCCCATGGGAGTACGTCGTGTGCTTTTCAGAACATTAAACACTGACAGGTAAATCCATGACATTTAGTTTTGCAGAATGATCGTATGTGTGGACCATGTTTCGGTTATGCTCTTCAAGGAAGTCTTGAGTTCTGGGGTATTTACTACTTGTCAACTATGTTGATTTGGAATGAAATTGTTTCAGTTGGACATATAATACCACTGAAAGTTGCTGTGGAAGTGAATTCAATTGGTCCGTGTTATCATTTTTTACTACATGAGGTTAACTGAGAAAGCTTTATTACAATTCATGTAAGAATTTAATATAGAAAAAACAGGGCGAGTTGCATGGACAATAGTCTTTATTGAAGTTCCATATTTGGTTGAAAGCCTAATGCTAGTGACATTCTAAAAGTTTGTTTCAGCTGAGCCTGTGTGGCTACAGATGTGTTGCGGCTTTCAACAGTCTTAGTAGTGCTAGTCTGCTCCAATTCAAGTGTATATGGACATAGTAGACTAGACACCCAGAAAAACTTATTGAACTCTATGAAATTATAGGACGATATTGGTAGAGATAGCCTTTTTAGGCTCAAATTTAAGAATCCGAAAGGGAACATATGGTTCATGAGGTATGCCACAGCCTGTTGGGTGATGTTTTTATTCCTAGAATCCTGGTTAAATAGTAAGGTATACATCAGTATTAATAGTTAAAATCAAGCGCTGATGGCCTTGTGGCCTAGTGACATGGGTGCAACTCTTAGGTGCTTGCAAGAGTGAGGTTGGGGGTTCAACTCACCCAAGGTGCTAATTTAACAACTAACAACTGACAAAAAAAAAAAAAACAAAAGAAGTTAAAAAGAAAGTCTGCGTAAAATACAACCGATGTTAAACAGATGGTTGTTTCTTGTACTGTACTTTCTGCTCTGCAGAATTGTTGACCACCTTATTTGTTACTACTTCAATGTTTGGTCACCCTTTTTGTATACTCCAATTCAAGGGCAGAAGTTTTGCTGCACTAATGAGCTAAATTATGTATTACTTACAGACGACTTATGTGGAAAAAGGAGTTTGACAAAAGGTATGTGGGATTCACGAAAGATGGGGCACAGTGGTTGGTGGAGAACACTGACATCAAACTTGTTGGTAAGGACACCCACTAGTATAGCTGAACACATTTATGCAGACAGTCTATTTGTTGGTTGAGAATTACGTGGCAAGGACACTCGGATTCTTGCCTAAATTACTTGTTGAGTATCTTGAATATGCTGCATACTGGCTGTAATAATTCTGTCCATAACTATAATGGATATGGTATGTGTAATTTGTAGTTCAATCTCTATTAGAGACTTGCATTTATATGTCACGTGATGCATGCTCAAATTGTTTGATTTTTTTTGATCGAGTTGCACCAGGAATAACTTTCTGCAGTTGAGAAATAGAAGCACGACAAGTTTTTATTCTGATTGACTTGTATGTTCAACATGTGTGACCTATTTGTAGAAAACCATAATAAGAGAAGTTTGCAAAATTACAATCTAAAGGCCAATTTATTTTGTTTCATTACTCAAGATTGTCGTGTTCTCCCTTGTTTAGTTTAAAAATAGATTGTTTTAGCAGTTGAGTTGGGTGCTAACCCATTAATTGGCATATTTCTAATTCAACAAAATCTAAATTCTTTAAGTTCATCCAGAAGTGAAATTGTTGTCAATAATGTCTTAGAATGTTGTAACATTGAGCCCAACTAGGACCTGTTCGGCATTTCCTGGAATTTGAATGGTCTCATTGAGAATATATGTTGCATTTTAATGTAGACATCCATCACTTTGTAGGGAGCCAAAAAAAAAAAGGAAGGAAAAAGAAAAAGATTTCTAGCATATTTCTTGTTACATGGTCATTTTAGGTTTCTTTGAAATGAAAAACTACTAGATTTTATGCATTCGTGTGTTTTGGTCATGTGGTTTTTAATATTATAACTGTTGTCATAGGAGTATCTTTCTCCCCTTTTCCTTATATTTTTCTGACGACGTGTAATGGCTGTTGTACTTATGCGTGTATATATGTGTGTGTATATATATGTATAGCAATGTCATCTGAATGCACAGCTCAATGGACGCTTTGTTTTTACATAATAGCTTCCGCTAGCCCCCTTTTGTTTGCTTTGTCAGTTAGGCCTTCGGTAATCACGGATTACTGGCCGGTTACGATCCTATGGGGGCGGGTTGGGATCGTGATAGTTGTCCAAGCGAAAACTGATCTTATGAACTCTCAGTGGCTTTCAAGTTGTCCAAGCGAAAACCTGATGATAACTTGCAGATACTTCACACAATTCTTTTTGGAAAGAAAACAAAGGTGGTTTGTCAGTCTTTTTCATACTTCTGTCCTGCTTTCATTTGGTTGATTTGACTGTTTTTGCTTTACAGTTCCTGTGTTTTTTTTTTCCTTCCTTCATTCAATTACATTATTTTGAACGGAGTAGTAACCTATGATTTTCTTCTATGATGTTGATTGTGTATTTTTTGGTTTTGTTGGCAGGCACACAGTTTGAAGAGAAACATAGGGCAGTTTTCTGGTTACGTATGGGTTGAAAATGAGGTACTTTATTATACATATATGTGTGTATATATTTTATAAATAAATTTGTTTCATTATTTATCTGTTTTTGTATACCTTCTTTTCTTTATTTTTTGTACCTGCTGACATGCATGCCTAAACATTTCTGCTACGTAAATGATACTAAATGTTAATGTTCGTCCAAAGCTTATATTTATTGTTTGTTTTTATATCTCTGCAACAGGAAAAACAGAGGGCAAGGGTTAAGGAGAAAATTGATAAATGTGTTAAGGAAAAATTGTTGGATTTCTGTGATGTCCTCAATATTCCAATTAACAGGGGCAATGTGAAGAAGGGAAGTGTTCATGAATGATCCAATTCCACTGTGTATTCTGAATATTTAATTGATTGATTAGTTTCTCTCTGAATTATACTTTCAGGAGGAACTTTCAACAAAGTTATTGGAGTTTTTGGAATCTCCACATCCTACCACAGATACTTTGCTTGCTGATAAGGAACAGGTCATAGAATGTTCTTGTATATTCAATTACACTAAAGTGTCCATATAGTTCCCTAGGTGAGAGTTATTACTGAATTTTTTTTGTTACTTCTCAATCCCAGAAAGGTAAAAAGCGAAAGGGACAGGCCACAACAAGCAGA
>JAXFYN010001125.1:0-50505 GCA_036172215.1 Camellia granthamiana
ACAAAATAAACATTTAAAGGAGGCAAATTGCAAGGACTTTCTGAAATAAAGAACGAAGAATAAGAGCATATATAAATTTTTAGAGAGGGCAAATTGGAAAATTATTTCATAAATATAGGTTAAGCAGCTGCCCCTCATAGGCCTATGGAGGCTCTGCCTACCAAAAACAAAAGAGACGGCTTTTGACTTGTAGAGTGAGTACAAAATCAACATCCAACAAAATATGAGTTAAAACAGGTGATGCAAACCCACCATAAAGAGTTCACGAATAAATAAATTTAAAAGGATTGGAAAAAAAATCAAAGAATGGATGGCTTCTAGCTGAGCTCACTCGAGGCCAATCAGAATCATGTATAATCAAGTTTCTAGCCTTAGAAAAAGTCTTGTTGTTGAGGCTTGAAATGCTTAGGTAAAAATGGAGTATCTTGGTTAACAAAATCCTTTTAAGATTCTCATGGCTAGGAAAATGCATAACCAGTGGAGAAAAAGTATTTATATATTAATAAGTAGTTTTCTGATCGATATGTGGTCTGTATGTAGTAATCATGTTTTAAATTTTCCTCATTTTTTTTTATTTTAATTTTTTGGAATTTTTGGACTAAAAAATAAACAAAATGAAAAATTGCCTACTAAAAACTAAAAAGACATCTTAAAAAGCTACTGTCAATGAAACCATGCTTTGACACCTTCCGTGAACCTTTTCAATTATGCTTCATAAAAAATTGCAGAAAAATAAAAAAATTCAACAAAGACAATAAAAAAGTCTATTAAAAAAGTTGCTTGTAAACAATAATAAACATTTGTAAGGGACCTCATCCATTAGAAACCAAAATCAATTAGGAACCTAGTCCTCTATTACATTTATCTTCTCAACACTCAAATCAAACCAAATAAGAGATCAATGGTTGAATGGTTGCTTGATGATGTATATAAAAAAGGATGTGTTCGACACTATTGACTAGGGGTGTTCAAATTACCTAGTGAACCAAAGAACCCAACCAAACCGACCTCTAGGTTGGGTTGGTTTAGTTTTTGAGTGCATTGGTTTGATTCTGGGTCTTCAAATCATCAAATCGATATGATTGGATTGGTTCTTGGTTTAGGCCTTACTTAAACTGAACCAACCCGAGACCCGAACCTATATATATATTAATATTTATTTATATTGACATGTTTTTCACCTAATTAGTTTATTACAATGGACTTGACTACACCTAATAATTTTTTACATACAAGAATTATTGGATAAACGAACGAAGTACTAGAAACTTGAGTTTTTGCAGTTAATTTTAACTTGTATTGGTTGTATTAATGGATTTAATTTGTATTGGTTGTGTTTAAGTTTGAGTTAGATTTAATTCGTATTGGCATGCATTAAACAATATTTTGCTCTTTGTTTGTGTTATGTTTAAATATTAAAAACATGTTTATTTTAATTATTTATTATCGATTGATTCATTTATTTTTTATGCAGTGGAACCGTGGTTCCAACCTTGTTGGAAATTGGGTCAGGTTTAGAACCCAGATTCAATTGGGCCGTCCATGGTGGCATGACCCGATTAGGAGAGATTCAAATATAATAATAGATTATATTTTAAAATATGAAATAATCTTGATATGGGATAATCTTTATATGGATAATTGTCAACATATTAGATGATAATTATTAATTAGATATTGTTGATATTAGGATAGACATTATTTGGATAATATATCTATCCTATGGTCTTCTAACTCTCGTTTGTATTTGGTACAACAATTAAAATATAAATTACTATGATTGGTGTGGGTAAAACTCTAGTAGTTTTACTCCATTGCATTGGAGATTATTCAAGAGTATGTGATTCACCTTCTAAGCTGGATTCATCATGCAATCTGTTTACCCACAAGGTATGCCTGAACCCATACAATTTTTGCTGTGTATATAAGTAGTATTTTATGCTAATATATGTATGTATATTATTTTTGTTTGCATAAAATATTGTTGATTGATTAAAACGGTTTTATCAGATTCTTCATTTTGTTTGCAATTAAATTTATATTGTTTATAAATATTCACATGTATATACTATCTGCAAAATTACATTAATAGATGATAAATTATTATTTGTAATTTTATATTTTAAAGTTATTAGATATTAATGAAAAAAAAAATACATAGGATGTGTTTGGTTTGGTTTTAGGAGATAAATTTTCAAAAATAAATCTTGGGGAAAGAGTTTAGAATTTTTTTTGATTTGTTTGGTTATATATTTTGGAAATAGTTTTGCACTGTAAGAATTTGAGATGATTTGATATTTTGTTGTAGTTAAGTAGATGTGTGTGAGAGAAAAAATGATTGAGAAAGAGAGAGGAGAAAGAAAAGTGATTGATTGATGGGTAGGAGATAAAAAGTGATTTTGAAAATTTCAAAATCATTAAACCATTAAAATTTTGTCCAAAATTTGTTCCTCAAAAACAAACTAAATAAGGCTGAATTAAAATTAATAAATAAATAAAAAAACCAGAATTGACAGCGCAACAGGAGGCGCTGCACTGACGCGTATCCTAACATTAGCGTTGGCACACGCGCTGATACACGCGTTGCCTAACCTAGACAGGCGTGGGATTACTTTTAAGGCTCTGTTTGTTTGTTTTAATTTAACAAATTACGTTAATTGCTCTTAAAATATTCGTTAAAATTCCGTTTTCAGCATGGATCATATGGCTAGTCTTGTAATTATTTTGTCTACAATATTTTCAAATTTCATATTTTATGAAAATAAAAAAAATATTTTTCTGGGTTATTAATTCAATATTTTTTATGTTAAAATGCTTCTGTGCATGCATAATTAATTTTCTAGAGTTGAATTTCTTACAGAAGTATACTGAAATCATATTCTATTTATTGGTATAAGAGTTATACTGTTTCAGTTTCTGAAATATTTATTTATATTTTCTGTATTATTTTTTTTTAAAGAAATCACAAAAAAATCCAAGAAAATTCTGAATTTTTTTTTTCTCTGTTTAGAATATTCTGAATGTTAGGAACATCGTGAATAATTTTCTATGTTAGAACTCATGTTGTTATCCCCAAAGCATGATTAATATTAATTAGAATTTTATGATAAAATATTGTTTATCATTTTTCGGATTGTATTATCATATTGAGATGCTTATATGTGAATTTTTCAAATCATGCTTATTACATGTCATATGTACTGCAGGATTATTCTTTTGATAAACCTATTCATTTTTTTTGCACATTAAATTGAATTAAATGTTTGATAAAAATCACTAGAGATGCAAGAGATGATTATAAGCTTAGTGAATTTTCGATTTTGCAACATGTGTACTTTTTTATTAAAATTTAATTTGAATTTATGCAGCAAAATTATTTTGTATCGTGCTAAAATTTTATCACTTGCGCATTTTTTCTCTGGATATAGTTAACTATGGTAGCAAAAGGCATTGTAGCTGATTTGACTAAGAGAGAAAAGTTGAATAGCTCAGATAGATATTTGCGGCCTCGGTCTGTCCTTAAAGCCTTAATGCTTTTGTTTAATTGATTCTCGACCTCTAAAACATAACGTCAAAAGCAATCCAATGCTTCTGACTTATGGAAGATCAAATAGACATAACCAAAACGCGTATAGTCATCTATAAATGTGATAAAGTAAGGAGCTCCATTTCTTGCCTTAACATTCATTGGTCCGCATATGTCAGAGTGAATTAGCTGTAATGGAAAAGATGCCCTTTTGGCTTTTCCAAATGGTTTTCTGGTTGCCTTGCCAGCAAGGCAATGCTCACAAGTGGGTAGATTGACCCTAGCGAGTGGGCCTAAGAGGCCTTCTCTAGCTAACCTAATCATTTTGTCTTTCCTAATGTGGCCTAATCTAACATGCCATTTAATAGAATCATTATCAACATCACAATTAGACGTAATATATGAAAGAGTCATTGGCATTATTCAAACTAAAATTATTAACATTCAGAACTAAAAAACCATCTAAAATAAAACCACTACCATAAATTGTACCAAAAAAAAAAAATGCTAACTTGTCCACTCTCAAACTGAAAATTAAAACCAAGACTTATCATGCTAATGACTGATAATAAGTTTCGTTGAATCTCCGGAGCATAAAGTACGTCGTGAAGATATAGAGTGCGCCCACGTCGCATTTCCAGCTTATAAGTGCCAATCCTAAGCACCTCCACGTTAGATTCATTCCCCATGTATACTTTTTTGCTACCAGTTGGAACTCGACAATACTCAATGAACCCAACTCTGTCCATCGCTATGTGGCATGTTCCTCCTGAGTCTATAACCCACAAATGAGGAGAGTGAGCAACTAAAACTTGACTAGAAACATAAAAGTCAAAACGAGAAAATAAGTTAGGGAGTACCTTCCTTGGCTTAGGGCAATCCCCAGCGAAGTGTCCTTCTTTTTTGCAGTCAAAGCACGCCATGTTAGCCTTAGTTTTCTTGCCATCCCTCTTACCTCTTTTGCGCTTGAAAGTGATAGTGCGCTTTGGTCCAAGGTCAACCCCATCTTTCTTTTTTGGAGCCCGTTTAGCCCCTCCGCACCTAAGGCCAAATGCTGGGCGTGAGTTAGACTCAGCAACAAAAGCAGTGCCATCAAGTTTAGCTGCCACTAGGCGCTCAGCTTCAAGCTCCAAATGACGTGATATGTCCTCAAATGTTTTAACATTATCATTGTGCGTCATATGACGCTTTATTTCTTCCCAAGAATGGGGAAGTGAACGAATCACTGCCTGAACTAGTTGCTCTTGTGTCAAATTATGACCTACTGCCGCCAGCTCGCATATCATAGTTGACATCACCCTCAGATGCTGCTTCATTGAATGGTGCGCCTTTTTCTTATAGGAATCAAATTTCACGGTCAACCCGCGTAACTTAGCTAAAGAGGTGATGTCGAATTTCTGTTTCAGAGCCTCCTACATATCAAAAGCAGTCAAGGAACCTTCAAACTCTGCTATCAAGTCGTTATGCATGCTACTTAACATCAGAAAGCGCGCATATCGATCTTTGTTGCGCCATTTCTAATAGGCCTCAAGATCACGACGATGCTGAGCTGTAGTGCCTTGCTCAAGTTTAGTCATCACTTGCTGAAGAGTCTCCAAGACCTTTTGCTCATTCAGGAGACACTGGATCTTATGGTGCCAAATATCATAGTTATCGCCATCCAGCTTTTCTCCCTTAGTCAAATCAGCTACAATGCCTTTTACTGCCATAGTTAATTATATCCAGAGAAAAAATGTGCAATAGATAAAATTTTAGCATGATGCAGAATAATTTTGTTGCATAAATTCAAATTAAATTTTCGCTACTTTGGTATGTTGCTCGTGGTCATGTACGATTCTTCTTTGAGGAACATGTCCAAGAAAGCAATTCACTTCGAACTAAGTGACATTAGGGTGAAAGGAAGATTGTCTAGAATTACACCTCTGCTCTATATTTACTGTCGACAACTCACATCGCTCTATATGGGACACGGATTGGGTATGAATACATAGCATGATTGGAGGAGTAAATTTTGCTCATTGAGGGATCAGAGATGCTTGACTCGGTGTAACTAGATGGATCTAGGGCATATAAGTATGTTGCTCGTGATTAGTTTCTAGTGTAGAGCTCCCACATGCAGGTATCCTCAGTGGTCACATGGTCCATTGGCTAAGTATGTTTGCATTTATTGGGTAGATTTCGGGTCATGCCACATGGGTGACCTAATTGGGTCTGGGTTCTAAACCCGACCCAATTTCCAACATCTCCCATTCGAACATGTGCTGGCATGACACCGCACCTTTTGATATGGGATAATCTTGATATGGATAATTATCAACATATTAGATGATAATTATTAATTAGATATTGTTGATATGGGATAGACATTATCTGGGATAATATATCTATCATATGGTCTCCTAACTCTCTTATATAAACAGAACTTGGGTTCTGTATTTAATACAACAATTAAAATATACGTTCTTTCTTCCCATAAACCATTATGCTATTGTATTGTGATTAGTGTGGGTAAAACTCTAATAGTTTTACTCCATTGCTGTGGAGATTATTCAAGAGTATGCGATTTACCTTCTAAGCTGGATTCATTGTGCAATCTGTTTACCCACAAGGTATGCCTGAACCCATATAATTTTTTGCTGTGTATATAATATTATATTTCCTTCAAACCTGAACCAACCCAACCTACATTGGGTTGGGTTGAGTTGGGTTAGGTTGGTTCTACTGCATAATTGGTTTGGTTCTGGTTCCAAAAACTTAGAACTAATTATGATTGGGTTGATTTTAAATTTCGTGTCAAATCGAACCAAACTGACCCTTGAACACCCCTACTATTGACAATGAAGTTATAATGTAACAATTTTTTTATAAAAAAAATGACATCTCGTCGAATATGATTGTAAAAGTTTATTTTATTTATTTATTTTTTGTTAAGATGATAGTATTTTATTAAAGGATTATTTTACTTGAAGGTGGAGAAGTTCAAATGTTAATTAGCTAATTTTATTATTATTATTATTATTATTATTATTTTACAAAATTTGTGGAGCATAAATTTTTTCAGTGACCCCATCTATAAAATTTTCTAGAGCCACCACTCTTTATCCCAACAAAATTTATAGAGCCTCCACTGAGAAGTAGCACAAATTGGAAATAAGTTGAGAGAGAATAGGTGTCACGACCCAAACCCGCCCCTGTAGGTTTAGCTTCGTAACCGGCTAGTAATCCATGGATTACCAAAGGCCTCAGAATACATTAAGAAATAGTAAGGGGCTGCGGAAGCAGTATATATAATATAAACAAGGTCCAATGAGCTGTGATGACGTACATGTGACAGAAAATTTAAAACTTATTTATATACATAACATGCCATTCAAAACGTACCAATATCTACAAAGTGTACATCTCAAGGTCTAACTTTACAACTTATTTACAAGACTAGCATAAACACAAAACAGCCATAAGACTTGACTTCAGGCGGAACCTCCTCGGGAGGCGCAAGGGTTGGCTGACAAAAACCATGGCATAGGCCGTCAACTCTGGGCCTGGTCACCAGCTTTCTCACCTACATACATAATATAAACGGTGAGCTAAAGCCCAGTGAATAATAACAGAGTAAAGGAGTTTAATGAATGATGTCCATCACAGAGTTAGAAATCGGATTCATATCAAAACAGATTCATATACGTATTCAAAATCATTTCCATATTCAACTTTGTAACATAATCATACGTGGTACATCCAATAGCATTCACAAATCTGATGACCCATAAAGGGACCTGATGACCCATAAAGGGACAGCCTTGAAGGCTTTCTGATGACTCATGTGCACAGAGACGTTCTGATGACCCATAAAGGAACCTGATGACCCATAAAGGGACGCATATCATGTAGTGCTAAGGATGCCACGGTTAACTTTCAGAATCTTGGACAATCATTCATTCGTTTCCAACATATCATAGCATTTTAAAGAGTCAATCATTTTGTATCATAGTATTCTGAAAATACATAACATTGAACATAACTTTACAAAGTTACTACTCACAGATGATTGATAGCTTTAAATAGATGGTAAGGCGACACTCCACTTGTTTTGAGGTGTGTGACCTACATGAACACACATACAACATACACAGTTGAACATCCCTTCGAATAACGCACAACTTGTTTCGTTTGATCTTAATGTGTTTCTAACCTTTAATTCTCATTAAGGAGTCTTAAACATGACTTAGGAATGCCTAGAATGGTACGAGGATGCAAAAGAATGCCTTAGAAACACTTTCAGAAATTTCAGAAAAACAGGGCTCCGCTCGAGCGTGGGTTTCCCCGCTCGAGCGGACATGCAACAAAGGGATCCGCTCGAGCGTCAACTCCCCCGCTCGAGCGGACTGTAAAAAAGTGTTGGATAGGTGAAATTCACGCTCGACGGGCGCTCGATGCCCGCTCGAGTGTGAGACACATGCCCCCGCTCGAGCGTCCATTTACCCGCTCGAGCGGACTGTAATGCAATGCAAGATGCTGGGAAGTCGATTTCCCCGCTCGAGCGCAACTTCCTCCGCTCGAGCGGGAGTCAAAAATCTGAAAAATCCAGATTGCACAATCAAGCTTAAAACCAAGTTTAAATGCAAAATTTTCGATCCTCTTGGGCTAATTTTCTGGAAAACACTTCAAAACCCATAGTATTACATGTTTCAAAGATCAATTTAGGAAATTAAAGCCCAAGGGTCGTTCAATTAAATATGATTCCAAACCAAAGTTTAAGAACAAAGCTCAAATGTAACATGCATGAGTTTGATCCATTTCAAAGCCCCAACTACTTGCTCAAGTGAGTCTATTACTTCAAGAACATGGTGAATTCATGGTCCTTAACATTAACATGAACATGCATGTGGGAATTTATGAAGAACAACCTCCAAAAATGAGAGCTATGCACATGCCTGCATGGAATGAGCTCTAATTCAACACTTTTGAACCAATTGTAATCTCAACTCTCCAACTTAGCATGAACATGCAAGAACTAACTTGAATTCAACAATAAAAGGTTGAAACTCCTACCTTAAGTCTTGAACTATAGGCAAAGAAGCTCAATTGCAATCTACACTTCAAATCTTCAAGTCTTCTAGCTAAATTGTTGAAATCAAGCTCTCCTCCCTCACTCTCTCTTTTCTCTCGGTTCTACCTCTCAAGAATGAGCTGATGAAATGTTGTATTGTGTGATCAAATGTAAGGCTCAATGGTTTAGATAATAGGTCACTTAGGTGGCATAAAGGTAAATAAGCCCTCAATTGTAATTTAACCTTATTAAATCTAATTTAATCATACTTAATCACATTTAAATTGAATATGCCATAAAATCATATAAATCCTAATGATCATAAAACACTAATCAATTTTGAAATCGGGTGCCGATAAGGCTTTCGATTCGCAGATTAAAGTTTAAAGCATGAACAGATATTTCTACTTCAAACAGATAGAAATACATAAGTAATGCCATACACATGCCAATAAATTCCAGATTTCTTCTTAATTACTATTAGGCATAATTAAGTACCAATTAACGTTAATCTAGGGTCGGGGTTATTACAATAGACTATCATGGTTTAGTCATATATAACAAAGACATGTAGATGAAAAAAAAATAAAAAAGGGTGACATAATCATTAGAAATAGAAATGTTAGGAAAAGGAAAAGAGCTAAGTCTAACATGAGATCATAATTGTCAAATCAGGATTCGTATTGTGAATCGAAATGGCTTCATGCCGAATCGCGAATCGAATCGTAAATCGTAAAGATTCAGTCATTTTTTTTCTAAATTACTTAAAAACATATGTCTACACATTTAGATATGAAATATATCTTATAAATATGAAATATTTTTTAAATCAACGAAAATATTATTTTGAATTATAATCACGTAGTTTAATAGATAGAAGTTAATAAATGTTCCTATGTAAGATCACAATTTTACCCTTTTTTTTTTTCTTTTTTAGATATTTCTTATAAACCATTCTTAATAAAGATAATAACCAAATAGACAACCTATCAATTTTCAAAGTAACAATAATTAACAACGATATTGATATTTGGACAATAAGCATACATATTTTTCTTAGTAACCGTGAACAAATAATAAGAAATAATTATTTAGTAGATTTTATTTTAAAACCTAAAATATTTTAAAAGGTATAACTGACCTCACACATGTAATATTCAATTATATTCAATTTAATAAAATAGTAATAGATAATTCATAGTATAACTTTAATCTTAAATCTTTAGAAAATATATTATGATTTTTTAAAGAGAAAAAAAAATGAGAAGAAAGGTTAATAAAAAAATATGTTTGGTATGACTGAATCTGATTGGATTATATTAAAAACTCCATGATCCCTAAAATAACAACAAATCATATATATATATACACGTTGGTTATTTTGGTATTAAATGCTATTAGAAATTGTATTATGTCATTTTCACTAAAAAGATGGAGAAAAAAAAAGTGTAAAAAATATGTCGGACAGAATAATTTCAAGAATTACATGAATCGTAAAAAATGAATCAAATAGTGAATCGATTGTGAATTGTGTGATTCATTAGAGATTCACTTCCAAAATAGATTCACCCATAGATTCGTATGGATTTTACAAAAATTGTGAATCGAATCATGAATCGAATCACGAATCATACGATTCTCATAATAGAGCATGAGATACAAAAATTAAAAAGGATATGAATTTACTTTATCTATCTATACTATTATGGCCTCGTTTGGGAAGTGGCTATTTTAGTAGGCTATTTGGCTTTTTGGCTATTTTAATAGCTATTTTAGTTTTTGTGTTTGGGAAGATGAGATGGATTTTATTTGAGTTGTTGTATTGAAAAATGTGTTGAAATGATGTTTAAAATTAAAATGACAAATTTGTCCTAAAAAAATATTTTTTAAAATTATTATTCAGGGGTAAAATCGTAATTTAGCAGTGATGGACATACACAGCCGGCTGTGCAGTGTAGGCTGTGCCTACACTGCGGCTGTGCAGTCCTATATTTCTTTTTTTTTTTTTTTTTTTTTTTGAAAATCAAGGAAAAAGTTGGCTTTTAGGCTAATTTTCGAAATTAGGCTATAATAGCCTGATTTTGAAGTTCCCAAACAGCGCCTATATATGTGAGCACATGACTTGGTGTCTAATAATGTGGTAGCTTTTCCTTCTGCCACGTGGCAAATTTTTCTATCCTAAAATAAAAAAATATTATTTAAAAGCGTAAGCAAGATTTAAACCCAAGACCTTGGGTTTTATTAAGAACACTCTTATCATTTAGACAATATACATATTATGATATTAATTTTTTTATTATTTATTTTTATGCTTACTTATTTGAATTGTACACTTATTGCGTGTGCCACCCACTAGTTTAACTAAGCATCTAGTCCATGATCAAGCTTGTCTGTTTGTAATGCGAATAGGGATCATAAGATAATAGAGTAGTTTCTGCCCACTACAAGCACAATGGCGAAAAAAGATTCACATAACCAACCCCATTTTATCGAGACACAACACTTATTTTGATTTGGTTTGATTTGATTAAGTTTCTCAATCAAAATTTGAACAATCTATTACTTGGCTCAACTTTGCTTAATATATGTTTGGTTATCTAGTTTTCAAAATCAAATTTTGAGTTTTCAATTCGTATTGTTTTTTTTTTCCAGTGAATTTTTTAGTATTTTGATTTTTTTAGATGCATCTAATTTATATGTACTAAAAAAATAAAATATTTGTGAAGAAATCTTTATAAAAACTCAATAAATACTACAAAATACAATATATATTCACTACATTTTCATACTTTTTTTTTTGGTTGTATTTATCGAATTTTTTATAGATTTTTTCACAAATATTTTACCTTTTTAGTACAACTAGATTAGATGGATCTAAAAAAGTAAAAAAAATGACTAAAATATTAAAAAGACTCACTAAAAAAAAAAATAGAATAAAAAACTCAAAAGTCCAATTTTGAAAGTTACATAACCAAACATAAATTTCGTTAAAATTTGGAGTGAAGTAACCAACTGAGAAAATGTAATTTGGTAAACCAGGTTGATCACTGAAGAGGAGTAAATTACCAGCAAGGAGGGTTCCTCTGCGGGTAAAAGCGATGCATTTCATGATACCATGCTCCAAATACTCCTCTATCACTTCCGGAAAATCCCCCTGTAATGGATCTTCACAAACACAACCAAGATACAAAAGCATCAGCAATTTGCAACAAACACAAAATTAAACTTTTTTCCAACAGCCAATACTTACATATGTATATGCTTTTCATACCAATGATTGGGGCGTTCATGATGCCTTTTGGGGCGTGAGAGCTGAAGCTCCTAAAAAATCTATGTATAGAGAGAGAGAGAGAGGTATAGTTTTCAGGGGACGGAGAAAAAGGGGTTTCAGTAAACAAAAATGCTACGCTTCAGGAACTTTTTTTCAGGAAAACCATCTGGAAAATGGAGGAGGAGGAGGAGGAGGAGGAGGAGGGGAGAAGGAGGGAAAGAGGAGGAGGAGGAGGAGGAGGCCGATCGTCGCAGCCGCTGTCGGTCGTCTGCCCAGCCCCGATCGTCTGCCCAGCCCCGCCGTCGCACGCCTCCGCCTCTGCCCACCTCCGCCTCCTCCTCCGCCTCCTTCCATTTTGATGGCCCCCTCCAGTTCCTCCTCCTCTCCTCCTTCTCCTCCTCCTCCTCCTCCTCCTCCATTTTCCTGATCGTTTTCCTGAAAAAAATTTCCTGAAACGTAGCATTGCTCTTCAGTAAAAGGTTTTCCAGGGAATCAAAGAGGGAGGTTTAGACTTAGCACGGTCATTTTCTCTCGCCCCACCCCGTCTTGCCACGTATGTGTTTTTTTTGCCTCGATAAAGAAATAAAGTGAGGTCGTTTTCTCTTGCCCCAACCGTATCGCCATACAAGCGTTTTTCTTGCTTCGATAAAGAAGTAAAGCGAGGATGAGTTTTGCTTCGCCATTTCGTTTTAACCCCCCTCCCGTTACTAAATATTTGTATATACATATCATTTAGAATTTTGTAATATGATTGTTGGTGCAATGTTCAAACCAATCAATCCGATGAGAGTTGGCCAATCTAGAGAAAGCACATGGCAAGCTTGGAGAGGAACAAGTGTCAAGTCACAGAAGCACCATGTGGCAATTCGCAGCTAATTTGAGGTTATTGATAGAGAGTAGGATCTTAAGGAGATCAACCATCTCTAGATGATTAAAAAGAAGCGAATGGTGCATCCCAAGAATTTGAATTCAAAAGTTAAGGCGGGAAAACACAAGAATAAAGGCAAAATTGTAGAGATTTGGGGATGGACTTTGATGGTTGTTGTGCATTTGAAGGACACCTATAAATAACTAAAGAGAAGAACAGAGAAGGCCTCTCGAACAAATCATATATACACTTACAGTTTCTTGTTTTTCTTTTTATGCTTTACACTATACTTTTCAGAAGAATAGATTTAACTTAGAAGCTGTATTTTCCTTCTAGCTTATCACCTTCGAAGTTGCCAGAACAACGCAAGTGTGATTGCATTATTCAGTTAATTAATTACCATATATTCTGTCTTGTCTCTCCCTCCCATTCTTTACTTAACAATTTTGGTAATAGTTCTCTGGACTCATTAATTGGTTCTCAGTTTTGGTGAGTTCAATGGAATGATGGACAACATCTTTCTTGGATAGGATGAATGCCTATTAGCCATTTACCTCTAGACAAGTAAAAGTTGGTTGTAGTCCTACCTCACAAAGAGTATGTTGGAATGATCAATCTAGCCAGAGTAGTGTACAGGGTGGTGAAGAATGAAGACATCAACCATGTACAGAGTCTTTTTATGAACTTGTGAGACCACCAGCAATTGGTCCAAGGCCTTATAACAAGCCTTTTACAATTAGAAAACGAGGAGTTCCCCACTCAAACCTATTTTTATACCCGTGAGTGTACCTGTGAATCCTGTTTTTGGGTCCACTCAGGTACATGTAACTAGGATGGTTACTAACCCAACCTTTGGAACTGGAAGCATAGACATCCCAGCCTAAGAGGGTTGGCTTCGAAGAATTAGGATTTTCAGGAGGAATGCGAGCCAGTGCAATAGATTTCTCTAGTGACGGAATGTGAATCAATGTGATTGACTCATCCAGATTTGCACAGCGAAGCAGCGAATACAAGGATTGGACCTTAGGATAGGTATGGGGAATAGCAGCATGGTCATTTCATGACTCCAAAATATCGCTTTTAGCTGCAAGATCAGAACCTTGATCAAAATATACGATTCAAGTAGGCAAGGTGATAAAGAAATAGTTTGTTACACCCCCAAATATTTAAAGGTAAAACATTAATTAAAACGTAGTTGAACCGAATTCTTATCATCATCGTAATAACATTAACCCAAAAGGTCCTCTTTGCTAAACTAAGTTTTCTATTTACAGTTCCATGTTCAACATATTAAATACACTTTCATATGACATAATTCAACAAGTTAAAGGATACAAATAAGATGCCTTAATGGCTTGGACAAAAATTTAAGGCATGGCCTTGTTACAACAAAAAGGGACTCAAGATCCTAAACAAATAAGCTCGGAGCTTCCACATTAAACATCCATGAGCCTCGATGCTCCAATCAAACACAAAAGAGTATACTTCTTCTCACTGAGGTGGTGACACATTACCAATTCCTGTAAATGTTAGATAGGGATGAGGTATATGCTTAGTAGAGATACATTTAACAGAGTATCTAATTACTTGAACATCCATACGGAATTATCATAACCCAAAACACAATTTAAAATTTATTTTAAAAAATAAATAGGACAAGAAAACAAATACATCTTTGTTCCACTCGAAAACCTTTCTCAATACTGGGGTGGTAAATATGACATGAATCCCTCGTATGAGCCCCATATTACATATACATAGATTTATAACTAAAGCTGTCTCTACATTTCCCAGTTATTAATATGGCTGGTGGTGGGCATCCAAAATCATCCGCTTTTCCACTTTTGTCGACTATTATACGACAGGACCAGTAGACACCAAAAAATATTTTCCCACATTCATCCGGCAATAAGCTCAAGACAGGGCATTTGGGTACCTAAACTCCCCGCACTGGTACCAGCACAACACATCATTTTCAAAAAGATGACTCCCTACTCAAACTCATACACTATTTACCTTTCCTTTTTTACTACATTCCAAGTAATCAAGCATTCATAAATACATGAGATGAATAGTAAAATATACAATACATGGATTAACAATTTCCAAACCCATAAATCCCAATTCAACATACATTAATAATGTACTCCAAAATCTAGTTATCCACTTAGAATGTAGTAATTTATACTAATATTATTTCATATGATTATGTATATCATAAGCTATTTTGAAGAGTGAAAAGCCCTTTAGAGAAGCAAATGGAATAAAAATCTTAAATTAAACTGGTTGCTTGGTGACCATTTTGAGAAGCTCTCCTGCATGACTACATTTTCGGTTGCGTGTGGGATACCTACAATTTACTCACAAGCTACAGGTATACCAAACTAAACTAAGCCTTGAGTCCTAATCACATAGGGTCAGTTATATGAATCATTTTTTTGCCATTTTGCTCTAGTGCGAGTTGATTGATTTTCATTTTGACTTGAAACATACATAATGACATACCAGAGCCCATTTTAGGAAATTTGATAATGGTACAGCATGGCAGTTAGTGACCTCTAGTATACAATCTTGGAGTTACCTATCACAAGAAAGAAGAAAAAATTTGAATTTTAGGATTGAGTAAGATGCGATAGACCATTCGAAAAGAGACCATAGAGCTGTGTATAGGGACTATAGAACTGTATGTTAGTCGTAATCACTTTTCATCTCTTTAGGTGGTTTCTGGAGCCTTAAGTTGAAAATAATACCCAAACTGCCTCAGGATCAAATAGTCATGAAGGCCTATAAATATGAGATTAATGCCCATAACTTTTTTGTAATATATATATATATTATATTGGTGCTATAGTTATGATGCTTTAGGAAACCTTGTGAAGAGATTTTAAAGTATGACCATATGCATGTAGATACCATTTGATCTAGTCTGACGTTCTCTCTCTATTAGAAATCAGAATAAAACCTTTCAATTTTGAGTAGTTATTATTCCTGCTTTTATTGATAGATCAATCACTGGGTTTGCATTTTTGGTATTCCTTCTTCTTCTTCAAGTGTTATATTCCTTCTCTTTTGACACCTTTTGGCAAATTTACTTTTTTACAGTTGGTATTTGTACCTCAGTAGTTTTCTATACAAGTTAATAAATTTTGAAGGATTCTCATGAGATGAGCATCGGATGTTCTAACCCATATGATTGATGGGTTATGTTGATACGTTTCACTGACCCAAAATCCATGCAATGTTTTTGAACATAATAGAGTTAATTACACTTATGTCCCCTAAGATTAAAAGAAAATAGCTCACTTGTTTGGCTATTATAGTGAACCGATGGTGCAGATTCAAATATTGAAATTTGTTATGGTCTTTAGATTTTTAGATAATGCTATATCATATAGCTAATAGGACTAGTGGACTCAGCAATAGGTTTGAACAATGTTTCAGAATGAAAATGAAATCTATTTATTGTCTCTATTTTGCTCATAACCAAAATGGGGCAGTACTCCTAACAGGGTTGTATACCCTGGAAATTTTGGAAGTACTCCAAAATAGAGCACCAAATGGGGCAGTATACTCTACACCACAGACCAGTAGCCATACACCCATTTTGAAATTGTGGAACGAAGCTATCCTTGATAACCTCGTAGTAGGGAAATCTGGTGACTATAGTGAAGAAAATTACCTCTTTGACCACTCTAGATTGGTTTCTCAAAGTGCTCAAAATCAGAAGCTTCTAGAAAGCACGGATATGTGGTGCTGTAGCACAGTTGCTTACTCTTAGAAACCAAACTAGGCAAGAAAAAGACCCCACACAACCCACGAATATATAAATACATACATATATATACTTAGCAGCCATGGCAAAAAAGAAAAGAAAAAAATAGAGAGAGAGAGAGAGAGAGAGAGAATAGGAGGCAGTGGCAAGAAGAAAAACAAAAGAAGGGCAGAGTGGATGGTTCAGCAATGTTGCAGTATAGTGACGAAAAGGGCCGGACAAGAAAAGAAAGGAAAAGAAAAAAGAAAGAAAAAAGGGTAAAAATGTCATTTTAATAATCTATTTGAGGCAAATATCTGCCTCACGCATTCAATTTAGTGCTTGTAAAACAAACACAGTTGATTTTAAAAAATCTATATATTTTTAGACTGAACTACAAAAAGGGTAAAATGTAATTAATCCTTTTTTAAAATTATTTTAAAATGTGTTAGCGTTTTAGTAAGTTTTATTGATAAAAAAGGATTTTGTGTTGCAGTTTTAAGTATGAATGTTCACAATTATAACTTTCACATTTCTAAAAAATTCACACTTGCAACAATTCACATTATACATATACATATGAAAGAAACATGTAAGCATATATGTATACTAGTGAGGTGGTTGTCTGCAAGGCATGCAATCTAGTGCCCCATATAGAATTGTCTGTAAAGTTATTTCCTAATTCTTCTAAATCAAACTCATTTTAAAATTCAAAAAATACATCAATTTAATTTATCTATCAAGTTAAGGGATATGTCTATGCAAAAAATAAAAACCGAGGAGTTGAAACCAATCTACTTGTTTAGTTTCAGTTTTCAGGATTTATTTTTTAGAAAATTAAAATTTTTTATTTTTTGTGTTATTTTATTTTCATTGAATTTTTAAAAAATATTTTAAGCAACTTTTTTAATTTTTTAATTATATTTAGATTAACTGAATTTAAAAATTAAAAAATTTTAATTAAAATATTAATAAAACTCACTTAAAAAAAAAGAAGTATTGAAAATTCAAAAATAAATTTTCTATTCTAAATCAAACATAGTATTAGTTTTTCAAATTAAAAAAAAAAGATATATTATTTTTTATTGTCATAAATAAATAATTGAATATCCATTACGATTGTCCATCACCATTGTTGTGGCAATAAGATTTTAGATCTACTAACACTTATCTAGATCCATCACGAGCCTTTATTTTTATTTTTTTTTCTACCTTTCTATTTATGTCTCTTTGTCTCTATTTTGTCGATGGAAAAATTAAAATTTGCAGAGGCAATTGTCAAAGGGATCAAAACATACTTTTTTCTCATTGAACTCGTGATTCTTCTGCAATTCTACGTTATTGTAGGCCTTTCTTCCGCTATACGAAAATATCTCACAGTCCCTAATTATTTGACTGTCCTAAAGCTATCATGAAGTTTCAATTTACTCTCCACTGAAACTATCACAAATATACTAATTTACTAGTTAGTCCGTCTTTGGCATTTAGTTTTATAAATTTTACTCATTTATTTCACTTGCTAATAGTTAAATTTCACCCAAACATTGAGGCTAAATTTCACTACTTGAAGAGAATGAAATTTCACTAGTTGGAGATAATGAAATAATTATTACTATCAAGTTTTAACTAAACAATATTAAAATTTTGGTAACTACACACATTATAGAATTAATTAAAAAAACTTAAATTATCATTAGCTAATTAAAAATCTAGTTGTAACGCCCCGAAAATTGGGCAGGGTATATCTATTTATGCAACAGAACCCACCTAATAGACAAACACATATATGAAACTAACTAATCCATACATCCATTTCCATTAAATCCCAAATGCCAAAAACATGTTCACATCTCAATGCCCCAGTTCTAATCCCAAGCATGCATTTTACAACAAGTATGAAATGGAAGCCAAATAGACAATAAATGCCCTACAGGCTTACAAATTTATCCAAGAACATTCTTGGTTACACAAAATGAAGTTTCAACTCAACGCAAATACAATCCTAGGCTTACATTCAACAAATAACAATAAAACAAAAATGAAGCCTCAGCTCCAAGTACTCCCAAGTCAGTGCCTTGGCGAAGACATATCACCTATACCTGAATGGTTTCCCTTATAGGGTGAGTCACAGCCTAGTAGAGATATACTACACAACATATGAACCATGACAAGACTAAAGAGGAGTATGCTCATGCTGTGCTCATGATAAAACAATGTATCTCTCTTTTTATAAAGCATGCAATGTTGAGATGCAATAACAGATATAAAGTCATTTTCATTTTAAACCATATCTGTTACATGAATATAGGCTTTGTGAATCTTTAGGTAAGTATCTGCAAGTAGGCCCTAATGCACTACCACTGTCATTTTTACTAGTAAACTGGAAGGCTCGACACTTAACTGCACGGTTCTACACCCCTTACCCAGATTCACCAAGTATTTATCTTTTCGCAAATAGAAACATTTCCAAAATATTTCTAAAAAACAGATACATTTCCAATGAAATGAATGTAATGCAATATCCAATGCAACAAATGAGAAATGTGGATCGATTTACCTGAGTCTCATGCCTTTCTACAACAATTATGGCTATCCTCATCCGATAGCCCAAAACAGATATTTAAACAATTAAATTCCAAAAATTTTGATAAATATAATCTATTCCACATCTCATCAAAAGTGAACAACTACACTAGTTTTCATATCACAATCACGTCTGGTAACCTCTCAAGGTCCATTTCTAACCGTGTCGGTTTTATTCCAATAGATACATTAAGCAAAATAATACCGTTAATGCCGAAGAAAATATCATTTTCTTTCCAAACTTATTTCCCAAGCATTATTCAACTATGACATCCTATTTTGATCAAAAGCCCCAAAAGTTAAACGTAATTCATTTGTTTTCTTTAAAAATGCTCTTTTGGTCATAAAGCGGTAAAAATTTCAAAACCGATCGAATCGAAGTCCGTTTTTGTTCAAATTCAAAACATAGCTCTTTCATAACCTTAAAAACATATTCCAAGTTTACACTTTCGCAATTTGGGCATCAACTCTTTATTTTTTTCAAAATTTCCCTTTTAAGCAAATAAATCACAAATTTTCCAAAAATCCTAATTAAATTATATACAACTCTAAGCTCCATATAATAAAGTAAAAATACATAAAGAAGTGTAGAAAAAAATCCCTACCTCGAGCCAAGAAGTTTTCAAATTTTCGGCAACAGAAATAAAAAATTTTTGGAGCCAAACGACCCCTTTTCCGCCCTCTACGTTTTGATCCAAAGCACTAGGGGTCAAATATGACTTACACTAGATCAAATCCAAAAAAAACCAACTTAGAACCCTTTTTCTTTCTTTTCTCATGACAAGACCTCCTAAAAACTCCCAAAAGTTGAATAAAAAATCCTTTTGGTTACTTTTATATATATTTCCTAAACAAATATCTAATTAAACAAATATCTAACTATATATATATACCTATATATATATATATTTAAAAATACATTTTAACATCCTTAATGAGAAAAGTGAATATAATATTTTCTCACCACAGAATATATTTCGTTTAATGATACATACTATAAATATTCACAACTCTTTTATGGTAATCTAATAATAATAATAATAAAATCACAACAATATTACATGGTTATTAACGGGCCACGATTCAATCAATTGGGTCCAAAATGAATAGAGTTTAATAATTTAAAATAAATCTCCAACTGAGATTAAAGTATAAATTCAATTTGATTCAACTCGTTACACTAGTGACAATCACTTGTTGCTCGACAACGAAATCACTGGCAACATCTTTCTCTTTAACTCATAGTTTTTCCATTTACTCGCTAGTTCGTCTCTGGTTTTAATTTTATAATTTTATAATTTTACTCCTTTAGTAGAAATTTCACTTTGTTACTAATATTATGGTTAAATTTCACTATTTAAAGATAATGAAATTTCACTAGTTGAAGACAGTGAAATAATTATTACTATCAACTTTTAATTGCACAATATTAAAATTTTAGTAATTTAATATTTTAGAATTAATTAGACAACAAAATAATTAAAAAATAAATAAAATCATCTTTAACTAATTAAAAATCTAGACAATCACTTGTTATTCAACAATGAAGCCATTGGTGACATCTTTCTCCCTTAACTCATAGTTCCTTCATATTTCCAATTGATTATAACCCTCTTTTCCATCAGATCACCAATCTATCCAAGTTAAGGGGTATGTCTATGCAAAAAATAAAAATCGAGGAGTTGAAACTGATGGGATTCAAACTGGATGGCATGGCACCATCTTCAAAGCTTAAGCAACCAATCTACTTGTTTAGTTTGAGTTTTCAGGATTTACTTTTTAAAAAATTAAATTTTTTTATTTTTCATATTTTTTATTTTCACTGAATTTTTTAAAAATATTTTAAGCAATTTTTTAATTATATTTAGATTAACTGAATTTAAAAATTAAAAGTTTTAATTAAAATATTAATAAAATTCACTTAAAAAAAAAGTATTGAAAATTCAAAAATAAATTTTCAATTCTAAATCAAACATATTATTAGTTTTTCAAATTAAAAAAAAAAGAAGATGTATTAGTTTTTATTGTCATAAACAAATAATTGAATATCTATCACGATTGTCCATCACCATGCAAACTCTGTCCCATGATTGTCCATCACCATTGTTGCGGCAATAAGATTTTAGATCTACTAACACTTATTTAGATCCATTCATGAGCCCTTATTTATTTTTATTTTTCTACCTTTCTATTTATGTCTTTTTGTCTCTATTTTGTCGATAGAAAAATTAAAATTTGCAAAGGCAATTGTCAAAGGGATCAAAACATACTTTTTTGTCATTGACCTCGTGATTCTTCTGCAATTCTACATTATTGTAGGCCTCTCTTCCACTATACGAAAATATCTCACACTCCCTTATTATTTGACTGTCCTAAAGCTATCATAAAGTATCAATTTACTCCTTTCCACTGAAACTATCACAAAGTATCACTTTACTATATGAACTATAAAATGATACAATTAATACAATAAATATACTAATTTACTTGTTAGTCCGTCTTTGACATTTAGTTTTATAAATTTTACTCATTTACTAGAAATTTCACTTGCTAATAGTTAAATTTCATCTAAACGCTGAGGCTAAATTTCACTATTTGAAGAGAATGAAATTTCACTAGTTGGAGATAATGAAATAATTATTACTATCAAGTTTTAATTAAACAATATTAAAATTTTGGTAACTACACACATTATAGAATTAATAAAAAAAATTAAATTATAATTAGCTAATTAAAAATCTAGTGACAATCACTTGTTGCTCGACAACGAAATCACTGGCGACATCTTTCTCTTTAACTCATAGTTTTTCCATTTACTCGCTAATCTGTCTCTGGTTTTAATTTTATAATTTTACTCCTTTAGTAGAAATTTCACTTTGTTACTAATATTATGGTTAAATTTTACTACTTAAAGATAATGAAATTTCACTAGTTGAAGACAATGAAATAATTATTACTATCAACTTTTAATTGCACAATATTAAAATTTTAGTAATTTAATATTTTAGAATTAATTAGACAACAAAATAATTAAAAAAAAAATAAAATCATCTTTAACTAATTGAAAATCTAGACAATTGCTTGTTATTCAACAATGAAGCCACTAGAGACATCTTTCTTCCTTAACTCATAGTTCTTTCATATTTCCACTTGATCATAAGCCTTTTTTCCATCAGATCACCAATCTATCCATCGTATTGTACGAATATCACCATACACCAACATCCACTGACGTGCCCTCGCTATTTCAAGTAACACTTGTTGTCTTCAACTTGAACATTTGTTGATGACAATCGAACACCATGCAAAAGAATTGATTGTGCATTTAATTGGATGGATTGGTCACCACTAATCGATTTTCTAGTTGATTGGAAGGCTTGACCACCACCAATCTATTTTACAATTGATTGCACATCTAAAATTTTACAAAAGCATTGATTGGAAAAATTGGCCACTCCAATCGAGTTTGCAATTGATCGAATGGCTTGGACATAACTAATCAATTGGCCAATCGATTAGATTCGTCAATTGATTGGATAAATTGATGAATAACTATTCAAATTTGTGTTACATAAGTATTTTTGTGAGGTCACTTACGTGATTTTTAGAAAACTATTTTGGGTTGGTCAAAAGTTTCTCAAATGACTTACTTGAATTTGTGTTACTTATGCACTTTTATGAGATCACTTACATGAGTTTGTGAAACCATACTTGATTTTGTATTGTTTAAAATTTTTATGAGATGACTTACGGGAAATTTGTATTCACTTACACATTTTTGTGATATCACTTGTGTGAGTTTGTCAAAAACCTGAGCACTTTTGAAAAATCAAAGTTTTCTCAAATAGCTTACCCAAATTTGTGTTACTTATGCATTTTTTTCAAAATCACTTACATGAATTTGTGAAACTTGCGTATTTTTGTGAGATCAAAATTTTCTCAAATGACTTACTCGAATTTGTGTTACTTACGCATTTTTTTTTAGATCACTTGTGTAATTTTGTGAAAACTTACTTGATTTTGTGTTGTTCAAAACTTTTATGAGATGACTTATGAGAAATTTGTGTTTACTTACACACTTTTATGAAATCATTTACCTGAGTTTGTGAAAATTTATGTATTTTTGTTAAATCAAAATTTTCTAAAATGACCTTCTTCAATTTGTGTTATGTACTCATTTTTGTGAGACCACTTGTGTAATTTCGTAAAAACTTATAAGATTTTGTCTTCCATAAAAAATTTATGAGATCACTTATAGAAAATTTGTGTTAAGTTATACATTTTTATGAGATTACTTACGTGAGTTTGTGATAATTTTGTATTGTTCCTGAGAGGGTAATTTGTATAGCCAAATTGGGCTGAGCTAGGAAGCAGTGTTTCTGAATATTGGGCCGCGCTGTGGGCCAAGTTACGAGCTCAGGATAGCTCGGTATGGATGATTGATAGGCCGGTCGATGAGCTCCAGTTGCGGTCAGTGGGCGAGCCGAAGTGCTATGTCAGCCACATATAGGAAGCCGAGCTAGAGGTAGCCCGACGAGAGAATTCAAAGCAATTGGTGATCGTGCGGCCGGGTCAGGGTATTTGTGCCAGGTAGCTCGGCTAGGCATAGCAAGCCAAGCAAGGTGATAACCATCTCACTCAGTTGGCAATGAGTAGGGTGTTATCAGAATATACATTATCCTTGTGAATGTAATTTCTACGAAAACTCTGCTAAGGAGAGTACAGTCCTACTAGGATTGTGCAAATCATCTAACTTGGTTGATAGTGAGTAGAGTGTTATCAGGATAGACACTCTTCACTGGAAGTGTGATTCCTAGGATGACTATTATAAGAAGAGTTGGAATCCTACTACGATTGTGCCAGGCAAAATCTATAAAAGTTCATAACAGCACCTATGTATAGGTATCACAATTCTTATTCTAGAATACATAGAGCTTATTGTCTATTGTCTAGTTGTTGACTCAGGCATCAGAGGGGTTTCCAGCACACACTCGCCGATTAGCTCACGTTTGTGTTTTTAGATGACAAAGCGACCATGTTTGGAGGAGTACAAATTTAATCAACAAGATTATACGAGAAGATTATTTCGTACTTGTACAGTTTCAAATTTTTTAAGATTACTTGCACATTTTTATATGATCATTTATATATTTATAATATAATATATTATTTAAATGATAATGTCAACTAGTGTTTGCTGAACGGTACTCGTCAACCAATGAAACTCATATGCATTTGATATAATATATTAATCCTAGTCTTTTTGGCATTTCTATCACTTACATAAACAAGTCATTTTGGTTTACATTATTTTTCAATGTAGTTGTTGTGTCAAGCTGGAAACAGCTGTCAAGAATCTATAATCTATCGATACATGTCAACTTCTACTTTTTTACTATTGTCTGTGCAATATATCATTCTTATTATAAGCTTTTGTTGCTGTGGGAACTTGTGCAATATATTATTCTTATTATAAGCTTTTGTTGCTGTAGGAACTTAACATCATCAAACACAGACACAAACTTAAATTTCACTTGCTAATAGTTAAATTTTCCCCAAACATTATTAGCGAGAAATAATGAAATAATTATTACTATCAAATTTTAATTAAATAATATTAAAATGTTAGTAACTACACGCATTATAGAATTAATTAAAAAATTTAAATTATCATTAGCTAATTAAAAATCTAGTTGTAATGTCTCGAAAATCGAGCAAGGTATATCTATTTATGCAACAAAACACACCTGATAGACAAGCACATATATGTAACTAACTATTCCATACATTCATTTCCATTAAATCCCAAATGCCAAAAACATGATGTTCACATCTCAATGCCCCAGTTCCAATCCCAAGTATGCATTTTACAACAAGTATGAAATGGAAGCCAAACAGATAATAAATGCCCTACAGGCTTACAAATTTATCCAAGAACATTCTTGGTTATACAAAATGAAGTTTCAACTCATTGCAAATACAACCCTGGGCTTACATTCAACAAATAACAATAAAACAAAAATGAAGCCTCAGCTCCGAGTCCTCTCAAGTCAGTGCCTTGGCGGAGGCATATCATCTATACCTGAAATGGTTTTCCCTTATAAAGTGAGCTACAGCCCAGTAGAGATATACTACACAACATATGGATCGTGACAAGACTAAAGAGGAGTATGCTCATGTCGTACTCATGATAAAATAGTTTATCTCTCTTTTTATAAAGCATGCAATGCTGAGATGCAACAACAGATATAAAGCCATTTTCATTTTGAACCATATATGTTATATGAATATAGGCTCTGTGAATCTTTAAATGAGTATCTGCAAGTAGGCCCTAATGCACTACCACTGTCATTTTTACTAGTAAACTGGAAGGCTCGACACCTAACCGCACGGTTCTACACCCCCTACCCAGATTCACCAAGTATTCATTTTTTCGCAAACAGATACATTTCCAAAGCATTTCTCAAAAACAGATACATTTTTAATGAAATGAATGTAATGCAATGTCCAATGCAACAAATTAGAAATGTGGTTCGATTTACCTAAGTCTCATGCCTTTCTACAACAATTATGGTTATTCTCCTCCAATAGCTCAAAACAGATATTTCTAAACAGATATTTAAACAATCAAATTCCAAAAATTTCGATAAATATAATCTATTCCACATGTTATCAAATATGAACAACTACACTAGTTTTCATATCATAATCACGTCCGGTAACCTCTCAAGGTCCATTTCTAACCGTGTCGATTTTATTCCAACATATACATTCAACAAAATAATACCGTTAATGCCCAAAAAAATATCATTTTCTTTCCGAACTCATTCTCCAAATATTATTCAACTATGACATCCTATTTTGATCAAAAGCGCCAAAAGTTAAATGTAATTCCTTTGTTTTTTTTTAAAATACTCTTTTGGTTGCAAAACGGTAAAAATTTCAAAACCAATCGAATTGAAATCCGTTTTTGTTCAAATTTAAAACATCATTCTTTCATAACCTTACAAACATATTCCAAGTTTACACTTTCGCAATTTGGGTATCAACTCTTTATTTTTCTCAAAATTTTCCTTTTAAGCAAATAAATCACAAATTTTTCAAAAATTCTAATTAAATTATATACAACTCTAAGCTCCATATAATCAAGTAAAAGTACATAAAAAAGTGTAGAAAAAAATTCCTACCTCAAGCCAAGAAGTTTTCAAATTTTTCGGCAACAGAAATTAAATTTTTTTGGAGCCAAAAGACGCATTTTCCGCCCTCTACGTTTTAATCTAAAGCACTAGGGATAAAAAATGACTTACACTAGATCAAACCCAAGAAAAACCAACTTAGAACCCTTTTTCTTTCTTTTCTCACGGCAAGACCTCCCAAGAACTCCCAAAAGTTGAATAAAAAATCATTTTGGTTACTTTTATAGAAATTTCCTAAACAAATATCTAATTAAACAAATATCTAACTATATATATACACCTATATATATATATATTTAAAAACACATTTCAACATCTTTGATGAAAAAAGTGAATATAATATTTTCTCGCCACAAAATATATTTCGTTTAATGGTACATATCATAAATATTCACAACTCTTTTATGGTAATCTAATATTAATAATAAAATCACAACAACATTACATGGTTATTAATGGGCCACGATTCAATCAATTGGGTCCAAAATGAATGGAGTTTAATAATTAAAAATAAATCCCCAACTGAGATTAAAGTATAAATTCAATTTGATTCAACTCGTTACACTAGTGACAATCACTTGTTGCTCGACAACGAAATACTGACAACATCTTTCTCTTTAACTCATAGTTTTTCCATTTACTTGCTCGTTCGTCTCTGGTTTTAATTTTATAATTTTACTCCTGTAGTAGAAATTTCACTTTGTTACTAATATTATGGTTAAATTTCACTATTTAAAGATAATGAAATTTCACTAGTTGAAGACAATGAAATAATTATTACTATCAACTTTTAATTTCACAATATTAAAATTTTAGTAATTTAATATTTTAGAATTAATTAGACAACAAAATAATTAAAAAATAAATAAAATCATCTTAACTAATTAAAAAACTAGACATCGCTTGTTATTTAACGATGAAGCCACTGGCGACATCTTTCTCATTTAACTAATAATTCCTTCATATTTCCAATTGATTATAACCCTCTTTTCCATCATATCACCAATTTATCCATCGTATTGTACGGAACATCACCACACACCAACATCCACTAACGTGCCCTTGTTATTTCAAGTAACACTTGCTGTCTCCAACTTGAATATTTGTCGATGACAGTCGAACACCATGCAAAAGAATTGATTATGCATTTGATTGGATAGATTGGTCACTACTAATCGATTTGCTAGTTGATTGGAAGGCTTGACCACCACCAATCTATTTTACAATTGATTGCACATCTAAAATTTTACAAAAGCATTGATTGGAAAAATTGGCCACACCAATTGAGTTTGCAATTGATCGAATGGCTTGGACATAACTAATCAATTGCCCAATCGATTAGATACATCAATTGATTGGATAAATTGACCAATAACTATTTAAATTTGTGTTACATAAGTATTTTTGTGAGATCACTTACATGATTTTTAGAAAACTATTTTGTGTTGGTCAAAAGTTGCTCAAATGACTTGCTCAAATTTGTGTTACTTACACACTTTTATGAGATCACTTACATAAATTTGTGAAAACTTATTTGATTTTGTGTTGTTTAAAATTTTTATGAGATGACTTGCAGGAAATTTCTGTTCACTTGCGCATTTTTGTGAGATCACTTGTGTGAGTTTGTCAAAAACCTGAGCACTTTTATGAAATCAAAGTTTTCTCAAATAACTTATCCGAATTTGTGTTATGCATTTTTTCAAAATCACTTACGTGAACTTGTAAAACTTACGTATTTTTGTGAGATTAAAATTTTCTCAAATGACTTACTCGAATTTGTGTTACTTACGCATTTTTTTTAGATCACTTGTGCAGTTTTGTGAAAACTTACTTGATTTTATGTTGTTCAAAACTTCTATGAGATAACTTATGAGAAATTTGTGTTTACTTACGCACTTTTATGAGATCATTCACGTGAGTTTGTGAAAATTTATGTATTTTTGTTAAATCAAAATTTTCTAAAATGACTTGCTTCAATTTGTGTTACGTAGGCATTTTTGTGAGACCACTTGCGTGATTTCCTAAAAACTTATATGATTTTGCCTTCCATAAAAAATTTATGAGATCACTTATAAAAAATTTGTGTTAACTTACGCATTTTTATAAGATTACTTACGTGAGTTTGTATTAATTTTGTATTGTTCCAAATTTTTTAAGATTACTTACACATTTTTATATTTATATGATCACTCACATATTCATAATATAATATATTATTTAAATGATAATGTTAAACTAATGTTTGCCGAACAGTACTCGTATTGTTCCAAATTTTTTAAGATTACTTACACATTTTTATATGATTATTTATATATTTATAATATAATATATTATTTAAATGATAATGTCAACTAGTGTTTGCTGAACAGTACTCGCCAACCAATGAAACCCATGTGCATTTGATATAATATATTAATCCTAGTCTTTTTGGCATTTCTATCACTTACATAAACAAGTCATTTCGGTTTACATTTTTCAATGTAGTTGTTGTGTCAAGCTGGAAACAGCTGTCAAGAATCTATAATCTATCGATACATGTCAACTTCTACTCTTTTTTTTTTTTTTTTTTTACTACTGTCTGTGCAATATATTATTCAGCTTCGTTAGTTCTATTTTTTTAAACATAAAAAACATTTTTCAAAAAGTTTTATATTTTTATGTTTTTTTGTGTTTTTTTGTTTTAATTGATTTTTTTTAATATTTAAAGAAATTTTTTTCTTTTTAAACACACCTAATATAAACACACTTAAAAAGTAACAAAAATTATAAAAGAAAAATTTTAAAAATTCACTAAATACCAAAAATATAAAAAAATAATAATAATTCAGTACATTTTTTGTATTTTTATGTATTTATTAATTTTTTAAAATATTTTTCATAAATTTTTTACTTTTTAAATACATTTAAATAAGGTACATCTAAAAAAATAAAAAAATATTTAAAATTTTAAAAATATTCATTAAAAATAAAAAAACACAAATCAAAAAACTTAATTTTTAAAAAATTAATCCAAAAAACTCAAACTAATTTCTTATTATAAGTTTTTGTTTTTTTTTTTTTTTGGGTAAGTAATTATAAGTTTTTGTTGCTGTGGGAACTTGTGCAATATTTTATTAGCAATGCTAGGTATCATGAAAAAATTTTCATGAAAATAATCATGAAAGCTTTGTGACCCTTGAATTACATTTAGATTAAAGTACCACACACTAATCAAGGTAATCCAAGGATCATAAATTTTTCATGATCATTTTCATGACAAAATTTTCATGATCCCTAAGTTTTCCCATATTTTATTCTTATTATAAGCTTTGTTGCTGTTTGAACTTAACATCATCAAACACAGACACGAACTTCCGCTCAAAAAAAAAAAAAAAAAAAACGCAGACACAAACCCACATTGTAGTGAGAGAGAAATGGAGCTTCAACATTTTAGCCATGAACATCCGTTGATCCTCGGTGAAGTGAACGACGATGGTGAGGCAATTGTCTGCAACGTGTGTTGGGAAAACATCTCTGGTTCTGCATTCAGTTGCAAAAATTGTTTATTTTTTTTGCACAAAATTTGTGCTGAATTTCCCGAGGAGATGAATCACCCGATCCACGCCCATTCCCTTACGCTCCAACAAACACGGTGGTCTTCTACAAGGTGTGATGTTTGTAACAAAAAAATATGTGGATTCACCTATCAATGTTCTCCCTGCAGTTTTGAGGTGGATATCAGATGTACTGTTAGAGGCCAACATTTTAGCAGTAAACATCAGTTGATGATCCTCAATGAAGATGAGAAGAATGATGTTGATGAGAGGGTTTCTTGCGATGTGTGTTTGCAGCAGATCACAGGTTCAACAGCAGCGTACAAATGCACAAATTGCTCTCCCTCTATCTATTTCCACAAATTCTGTGCACAACTACCCGCAGAGATGGAACACCCAATGCACCCTGAGCACCCGCTTGCCCTCCTCCAAGTAGTGCCTAATAAATTCAGATGTGACGGCTGTGATATAGATTTGAAAGAATTCATATATCGTTGTTCCGTCTGCAATTTCAACCTCGACAGACTCTGTGCTTTGAGAGCACAAAAAGTTAACCATGAAAGTCACAAACACCCATTAAGCCTCGTGTCCAGCTCGGCCTCCTTCGAATGTCATGCTTGTGGCACAGAGCATGAAGGCATGTCTTATATGTGTGACACATGCAGTTTCTGGATCCATAAGGACTGTGCTTCATTAACACCCACCTTCAAACACCACACTCACATTCACCCTCTCACCCTCATCTATCCTACTCATGAATTTCATACCCAATTTAGTCAGTACATGTGCCAAATTTGTGAAAATTCAATGGTGGGACGAAGGTTTTGGTTATATGTTTGTATAGGATGCCGCTATTGCATTCATGTCAAGTGCTCAACAAAGACAAAGTATGGTTTCGCATTTACCCTGATCTCGATTTTTGTTTTCCCTTTTGACAAGAAAAAGTTTATTGACAATGCTTTTCTCCTCATTTGATGTGTTTTCTATTGTCATTTTGTGGATTTAGGGAAAGAGAAAGTGCAATCAAGGTTGAGAATATTGACGAGGCCAATTTGATTCACTTGCCAATGGCTGATGACTCAATTAGTGCAATTGACCTATTTTTGAAACAAATCAGCATAGGAGACAACAATAGAGAAGCAGAGCTCAACCATTTTAGTCATCATCATCCATTAATCCTTTTCGATGCGCAAGGAGACAACAATTTGCGCTATGAGAACAAACTACTTATCTTGAATGAGCTGAATAAGGACAAAATATGCAATGCGTGTGTGCGAAAAATTTCGGCTCCATTTTACAGTTGTGGTCCATGTGATTTCTTTCTCCACAAATGGTGTGCCGAGCTACCAAATGAACTGAAGCATCCGATTCACCGACACCAGCTCATCTTCCTCAAAAAGCCCCCTGAACCTAGAGGATTGTTTTTTTGCGAAGGCTGCGGATATTATTGCAATGGATTTGCCATAAGATGTATCAAGGATAAATGTTCGAATTATTATGACAATTACTACCTCGATGTTAAGTGTGCTTTCCTACCCAAAGCCATCATTCATAAAGTTCATGAGCATCCCCTCTTCTTAAAGAAAGAATGTATCACCGCAGGTTGTGCTGCATGTCCTCGAAGGGTTCGGATGTTCGCATTTGGATGTGACATTTGCAATTTCAACTTACACTACACATGTGCTCTGCTACCAGATACAATTAAGCATAGGTATGATGAACATCATCCCTTCAGCCTAATTTATGTACCCATTCAAGATGGACCTGATGACTATATCTGTGAATTTTGCGAAGAAGAAATAGACCCAAACTGGTGGTTCTATCACTGCATTGATTGCGATCAGTCTGCTTGTGCCAAATGCATTTGTACGGAGAGAAAGGAAGATCACAATATCAAGTGGGAAAGCACCTATAACTTTGACAGTCACTCACACAGTCTCATCTGTGTTCCAATGACAGATAAGAGCTCTGACTGTGCCTTATGTTTCGGGAATATCAAGCCCTTTCCTCTTGATCAAAGAGACAATACGAGTAAAATAGGCTTCAAATGTGAACAGTGTAACATTATGCTCCATCCAGAATGTCCTCATCCATAATAGCTTAAGCCGTGTTTGTTTTCAGAATTTGGTGAGAAAATGAAAAGGAAAAGAAAATGTAATCTTATTTTTTGTTTGATTATAATGGAAAGTATAAGAGAAAAGAAAGTGAGAGGGAAATGTAATCTCACTTTTTGTATTTTGAGTGCACTTGGCTTTTTTCTTTTTTCATTTGTCAATTTAACCAAATATAGTTTAAAATTTAAATCTTATCAATTATTTCTTCTTCTTTTTTTTTTTCCTTTTATTTCTCTCATCAAATCCTCTAAGTCGTAATTGAAGAAAAAAAATTCAATATGATTATTCATGCTTTCAAATGTTTAAATAAAATTACCTTCAAGTTTGTAGATGCCACTGGCTAATATTAGATCATTATAGGGAGTGGTTAGTTCAATTCCACTCTCACATTGGTTGGGTCATCAAGAAATACTTTGTTTGGTTTTGACTTTAGTTTTCAAAAATAATTTGATTTTTTTTTGGTGTTTTTTCTTGTTTTTTTAAATTTTTTTAATACTTTAAGTAATTTTTTTTTTTTTAATGCAAACATAGATACAAGTACACTGAATAAATACAAATACATATATATATATATTATGTTTTAGTATTTAGTATTCTTTTAAAAGATTTTTTTTTCACTAATAATTTATTTTTCAAGTGTATCTAAATTAAGTGGGTTTAAAAAGTATATAAAAAAAAAAAATTGCTTAAAATATTTAAATGTTCACAAAAAAATAAAAATACACATAAAATGTTTCCAAAATTTAAGCTAAAAATATAATTTCTTAAAAGTTGAGGAGAGGCACGTGCCCCTCTTGGTCTCTTGCTCCGCTCAACACTTGTCGGACACTTACATGTCTTATTTAAATGCACGTCGTTGTGAGGATTCTAATGACATGAAATGCACGTCGTTGTGAGCATTCTACAACGCGCAATGCAAAGCCGTATAATAACCAATCTTGAAAAGTGATTCACTTCAATGGCATGCCGCAGTACGTCGCTAAAAATCCTTTACTAGTGAATCTTATGCATTGTGTTTGACTTTTCTACAACTACTTTTGCAAGAGACAAACCACAACGTTCATTACTAGTCGCTGAATATTTAATACAATGACCTATTTTGCTTGCCATAGATAATTCAAGTTTCACAGCATTTTTTGCATGCCGTAAAATATGTATATTTTAAAAAATAAAAATAAAAAATCAATAGGTTTCATTTCACCTGTTCTGTACAATCTAAGAAAACATTACAAACAAACTTCACAAACATATATATATATCAATCAACTACCAAAATATTATTTCAAACATCAAAAAAAAAAAAAAAAAAAAAAAAAAAAAAAACTATCCATAAACCCTAAACATCCAAAAACTATCTATACACTCCAAACCATCCAAAAATTATGTTTTGAGACATCAAAAACTATACTTAATTAAAACCGTCCAAAACGATCCAAAAAATTCTTTAAGTTCTAAACCATCTAAAAACTATCCTTAAATTCAAAACCACTAATGAGGGGCCTTTTGTCTTATTACGGGCCATGTCCAAATATCATCCCCTCAAGGGGCAGCCTGAGGAACAAGGAAGAGGCTCAGCTCAACGCCCACTTTAGAAAACCTGGCAGCTTGACTTGGAAGTCTCACAATCTGCAAGAATGAGTACAAGAAAGACAAATGGGGACAAGCTGAAATGCAACAGATTATGATGGGAACAACTTTAGTCAACTCACCCAAATTGAAATCAACTGATAAAATTAAATCATAACATGAAGAAATCTCAAGACTAAACAATAATATTAACAACATAAAATTAGACAACTTATTGGTTAGAGAAACAGTCAAAACTTAGTCCTGTTAGTTTATTTAATCAATGATCATGTCTAAAGTGCTACAATAGTCTTGCACTAAAAAACTAAGAAATACTATGTAGTTAATAAAAATATATTACATCCCTACTCGCATAGGTAATGAGTTTGCTTTAATGATCACACTAAACAAATCGAAGTTTCCCACTGATGCAAAGATGAATAGTTGAAAATAATATGAACGAATTAATTCAACCAAAAAAAGAACACTTGATTGAAACTGAAAAAGTAAAAAAGTAAATAAATCGACAGTATGCCTTAAATCAACCAAAGAAAACATTTGATTGAAACCAAAACAACAAACATATAGAAGGACCAATGTCAACATTTTAAATATTAGATAAGCACATAGAATTATCCCAATAGAAGAAGCTGATAAATCTCATGGTTTAAACCTTACAATTAAAGACAAAATTCCAAGAACTTTTATGAAAGTTCAGTTCTATAATACTAAGAAACCAATGCATATCTGAAAAGAGCAAAATGCCCATTATCTGCTTCCAATCATTTACTGCCCAAACTAATTGATGACATAACACTAGAAACTTCTATGGAAGATTCAAAATTGTTTAGAGAGTCGTGAATTAAGATAATAGAGGTTAGGAAAAATGAACATACCTTAAGGTTCTGCATTCAAACTCTTTGCTGTGAGCTAACCATAGTTCCCAAGTGTTTCATAAAGCCCACTTATCCCAGATAGCCTTTTCACATCTTTAAACATTTGAGATACTAGTCAATTTGTTTGGTTTCTGTTTTTTGAAAATTGAGTTTTTTGTTTTTCGTGTTCTTTGTTTTTAATGAATATTTTTAAAATTTTAAGCATTTTTTTTTTGAACTTTTTTAGATGCACCTTACTTAGATGTATCTAAAAAATAAAATATTTGTGAAAACATATTTTAAAAAATTAATAAATACACAAAAATATGAAAAATATATTGAATTTTCATATTTTTTTGTATTTTTGGTATTTAGTGAATTTTTTTAAAAAAAAATTCATAAAAATTATACTTTTTAAGTGTATTTATGTTAGGTGTGTCTAAAATTTTTTAAAAAATTGCTTAAAATATTAAAAAAATTCTGTAAAAACAAAAAAAAAAAAACGAAAAATAAGAAGTAAAATTTTCTGAAAAGTGAATTCTAAAAAATGAAAACAAACAGAGTGATTAGTGCTTTCTAAAAGTTAAGAGGCTATACAATGATTAAACACTAAATCACTAATAGAGTATGATAATCTTGGCGATGTTGATATATATATACTAGTTAGAACCAGACACGCCATGCGCGTGGGGGTCGCGTTGTTGTTAGCTAAGAATAAGATGCTTACAATATAATTAAGGTGCCTTGAGCTACTAAATATCTTATATCCAATTCATAAAGAATAAAATAAAATAAAAAAATTGATGCTACCGGTATCTAGTGAGTAGCATCCTAAAATATTGCCAATAACATAGTCAATTTTCCATAGTCATTATGTATCAAAATAATTTTAAGATGCAAAAGAGATGAATCATAGCTAGCATAACCAATTATGGCAATGTCTGGTACATCAGACGAGATAAAATCTAAGGATTCAACTAGAAGAATTACTAAAAGTTACAGAATTAACAAATATACATGGTGAGAGGTCCAACATGACTTACTTTAAAAGTGGGTTCAAGAGTGATTCTACACCACCAATGATGCTGCAAACCTACTCTAGTCAATTTTTCTAAATTGAATTACTTCACATCTCAATGAGCAAAAGGAAATAAACGGTTCATATTGCCATACTTAATCCACTTTATCCATAGGTAGCCTCTCTTCATAGCTTTGCATCTTCAATCACTACTAGCGAAGATACAATTCAAAATCCCTTCATCAAGCTGGAAGGTAAAGGTCCCAAAATTTTGTACATAATGAATTGTGGCATGAAAATTGCAACTACATGGCTATTCCTCTGAAAGACAACTCAAAAGCTATGAAAATCAAGACTAAACTATGAATGATTGATACATTGGCTCAATTTTGGAAATGACTGAAATCCCATTCAAATGGATAACTCAAAAAGACCACATGATAATGATTGAATGCTACTCAAGGAATTGCTTTTTGCCTTTAAGAAGGTGGAGAAAAATGGCTATTGTCAATTCATTCTATTGCAGTCTATCCACTCATTGCTATGTACATTCCTAAATGTAAAAGACAATGAAAACTCCCACACTATTGTTTCAAGCTAAACAACCACACATTCATTTTAAATAATTAAACCCACAATTTTTATCAACTTGAATTCTAACTTATTTTATTTTCTTAACAAGAGAAAAAAATAATAATAACATTCTTAATTAACATTTGAATCGGCAATTGAATTTAACTCCAACAATCAAACAATGGTCACTTGTCCAAAAACACTTGTCAAAAACAAATTCTGAAATTAACTCAAAAAAGTGGAACCAAACATATGGCCAAACAATGGTCACTGATTTATTATGTTTTTTTAATCTTTTTGTATTTGTATCTATGCTCATGGAATGAGACATGGCCAGCCAAACAATGGTCACTGATTTATTATGTTTTTTTAATCTTTTTGTATTTGTATCTACGCTTATGGAACGAGACATGGCCAAACAATTGAAATTCTAGTTCAAAAGTGTTAGAAAATTCATCATATTTTGGATCTTGTTTCTTTGTTTGGTTTATTTCCTGTCAAGTGGATCATAAGTCAATAATATTAATGGAAGCTTTCGAATGTCTAGGAATCTGTTTCGAATTCCCGGTGGATTTGAAGGCCCAATCACGATAGTAACTTTCTACTTAAACTTTGAATAAAATAAATTGGAGCCTTTATTTTTGTGTGTTTTTTTGTTGTTCTGAAGATACTTGAACATCTTGCAAGTGTATGAACATCATAACAAAAGCAATTTTTTTTTTTTTAACATGACAGTAAACCTACTATAAAATACCCAAGGACTGAATTTATTTATTTATTTTTTATGGTTTTGTATTTGTATCTATGCTGAGAGAAGAGATATGGTAACACAATTGAATTTTTGTTTTAGACATATTCACAAGCACTTGGTGGACAATTTATGGAGGCAGAGACATGTGAATATCTTGTGTAGACATATTGTCAAACACATAGTAGGCAGATTTTGAAGGGAACGACCCATGAATAAAACAAGAGCATAAATCTATGGCAAAAAACCAAACAAAATACAGCATTGAAGATAGGATTAGACAAAGAAGAAGAACATACCAGGTATTTTGTTTGTTGCAGATGACACCAACGATAGAAGCAAGTGTTGTTCAGAGACGAAACTTGAGATCGTCGATCGACATTGACAGAGCAGTTGCGAGAGTTGAGAGAACAGATGTTGTAAACCCTAAACAAAAATGCTCCCTTCAGTGAAGAAAAAGGTCATAGGATCCAAACCCCAAGAGAAGAGAACAGAACAGAAGAGGGGTGATTTAAACGTAGAGTGTGGAGACAAAGAATTAGGGCTCTTTTGATATATCTGATTGTTTTTAACTTAATATTTTTGCTAGGGTTTATCACTAGAGTATTTTTCCGCCTACTGTTTTTAGGTCATACCTTTCACGACAACCATTGTGTGGTGTATAAAGCGAAATATTTTCAACGGTGAGTAGTTGTGTGCCGCGTATATTTGATGTATTAATAACATATTTTATATATATTATCAAAAAAATTATTACGACTTGTATTTATTGTAGATTATTTACGACATGTAAAAAAAGAAAGTCGTAAAATTGAAAAATTACGATTTGCATTTATTGTATATTGTTAATGTGGTAAAAATTCAGTTTTGTTGTAGTATTTTTAAAAAATTTCTACGCATTAGATATGCTTTTAAGACACTTTGGAAACACAGGCATTACAAATTTGAAAACGTAAATTGAAATCAATGATAAAAGAGAAACAACATAAAATTTTCATATCGTTGTGTCCAAGCTCTTAGCATAATGCCTTAGTTAGGCCAAGTTTGGGAAGTCTCAAAAAAGCCAAAAACTTTCTCAAAAAGTTAAAAAGTTATTACTATTCACCAAAAGTCAACAATTACGGCTGCACAACTCCCAATTCTAATTTTCTGCTACAAATCAATTTTTACAATTTTTATTACACATTTTTCTATAAAAAGTCAAAAAGTTAACCCAAATATTCATATTTTCAACCTCAACTTTTTAGTCTAAAAAGACAAAAAGTGCACTTATTTAGGACACTCCAAACAACCCCTTACTTATTTAGGTTAATTTTATCTATTTTTCAATTTGTTATTGTTAATTAACTTGATTGATAATTGTTGGCAGATAGTCAGCTATGCAATGAGCATTGTTGATAATGAAATGTATAAAAGAGTTTCACAAAGAAACCCATATATTACATATATGAACCATTTGCCTCTATTCTAAAGCAAGATTTAAACTCCACAATTGACCCCAACTTCCCTCTGGAATCAAAACACCACCACGGTTTGCATTATCAATGCCTAGAGACATAAATTTAGTTGGGTTTTCTGGGAATCAAGCTGGGCTTAAACTTGCAACATACTTGCTAGAGAATTATAAACTTAGTTGTTTATCATTTCGAAGTGTTAGAAGGACTTAGAGTGGACTCATAGTGTAGCGGAGATTCAATTGCATGGATCTCTAGGACATTCATTATTTTGTTTTAGCTTGTTATGTCGATTTTGTGCATACATTGTGGTTGGATTTTATTTAGAATTATTTTATTTTGTGGGCGGTTTGTGTTTCATACCCGTTTTAGTCAGTACAGCTACAAAATTTGTGAAAATTCAATGGTGGGAGGAAGGTTTTGGTTATGTGTTTGTATAGGATGCAGATTGTGCATTCATGTCAAGTGCTCAACCAAGACAAAGTATGCTTTCGCATTTACACTGATTTCGATATTTATTTTCTCTTTCGACAAGAAAAAGTTTATTGACAACGCTTTGATGTGTGTTCTATTGTTATTTTGTGGATTTAGGGAAAGTGAAAGTGCAATCAAGGTTGAGAATATTGACGAGGCCAATTTGATTCACTTGCCAATGGCTGATGACTCAATTAGTGCAATTGACCTATTTTTGAAGCAAATCAGCATGGGAGACAACAAGAGAGAAGCAGAGCTCAACCATTTTAGTCATCATCATCCATTAATCCTTTTTGATGCGCAAGGAGACAATAATTTGTGCTACGAGAACAAACTCCTTATCTTGAATGAGTTGAATAAGGACAAAATATGCAATGCTTGTGTGAGAAAAATTTCAGCACCATTTTACAGTTGTGGTCTATGTGATTTCTTTCTCCACAAATGGTGTGCCGAGCTACCAAATGAACTGGAGCATCCGTGTCACCCACACCAGCTCATCAACCTCAAAAAGCCCCCTGAACCTAGAGGATTGTTCCTTTGCGAAGGCTGCGGATATTATTGCAATGGATTTGCCATAAGATTATGCTCCATCCATATTGTCCTCATCCATAATATCTTAAGCCGTGTTTGTTTTGAGAATTTGATGAGAAAATGAAAAGGGAAAGAAAATGTAATCTTATTTTTTGTTTGATTAAAATGTAAAGTATAAGAGGGAAAAAAAAAAAAAAGTGAGGAAAATGTAATTTCACTTTTTCTATTTTGAGTGCACTTGGCTCTTTTCTTTTTTCATTCTCAACTTAACCAAATATAGTTTAGAATTCAAATCTTATCAATTATTTCTCCTTTTTTTTTTTAATTTCTCTTTTTTTTTTTTTTTTTTAATTTCTCTCCTCAAATCCTCCAAATTATAATTGAAAAAAATTTCATTATGATTATTCATGCTTTTAAATGTTTAAATAAAATTACCTTCAAGTTTGTAGATGCCAATGATTAATATTAGATCATTATAGGTGGTGGCTAGTTCAATTCCCCTCTTACATTGGTTCGGTCACTGTTTGGTTTTGACTTTAGTTTTCAAAGATAATTTGATTTTATTTATTTATTTATTTATTATTATTATTTTTTTGTGTGTGTTTCCTTGTTTTTTGTAAAAAATTTTTAATACTTCAAGTAAATTTTTTATTTTTTAAATGCAAACATAGATACAGTATACTGAATAAATACAAAAATATATTAATTTTTTTGTATGTTTTAGTATTTAGTGTTCTTTTAAAAGATTTTTTTTTCACTGATAGTTTATTTTTCAAGTGTATCTAAATTAAGTGGGTTTAAAAAGTATATAAAAAAAATCCTTCAAATATTTAAAATGTTCACAAAAAAATAAAAATACACATATATAAAATGTTTTCAAAATTTAAGCTAAAAATATAATTTTCTAAAAGTTGAGGCACGTGCTCCGCTCAGCACTTGTCGGACACTTATCTAAATATGTCTTATTTTAAAAAAAATTCTAGACTTAGATACACTTTAAAGACACTTTGGAAACACACGCATTACAAATTTGAAAAAGTAATTTGAAATCAATGATAAAAGAGAGAATATAAAATTTTTATATCACTGTGTCCAAGCTCTTAGCATAATGCCTTAGTTACTAATTTAGGTTAATTTTATCTTTTTTCCGATTAATCGTTGTTAATTAGCTTGATTGATAATTGTTGGCAGGTAGTTAGCTATGCAATGAGCATTGTTGATAATGAAATGTATAAAAGAGTTTCACAAAGAAACCCAAATATTATAGACATGAACCATTTGCCTCTATTCTACAGCAGGATTTAAACTCCACAATTGACCCCAACTTCTCTCTGGAATCAAAACACCACCACGATTTGCATTATCAGTGCCTTGAGATATAAATTTAGTTGGGTTTTCTAGGAATCAAGCTGGGCTTGAACTTGCCACATACTTGCTAGAGAACACTGTGCAGGTCATGAGTGTAACTGTTCATCCTCGCACTCCAAAAATCCCTTGGGATTCAGCAAAAATGGAGCGTGCAAGGCAACAGCAAAGAAAACTGAGTTCGGAGCAAAATTAGCCGTACTTGAGTACTTCAAGTTATTTATTTAGGACTTGAAAAGATAATTTGATTTTGTGTATGAAACAGATTTTGATAACTTCTCTCCCTTAGTGATCAATTGATCTCTGTGATATAATTTCTTTTCATCCTGTTAGTGCTATGTTCATTGTTGATCACTCGGGTTTTTATCATGATCTGCTTCTTCCTATCCATGATATATAATCATTTCCATTAGTTATATCATTCACTTTCTTTTGAAAACTTCACACAAAAGCTTCTATCAAACTAGAAATACAAATAATATGTGTGAAGTCATAGTCCAAATTTAAAAATATTTCGATGAGCACTGTGGAAACGTGAAATTAGTTACACCAATCCCATCCATATAACTTAGAAGTCTTTTGAGCACGCACCCTACTTAGGAGTTTGTATCATTTAGTATCAAAGTCAGCCATCATGCCGAGTATGGAATATGACACACCTATGTGAGTATGGGATCAGATGGGTGCAGTATTGCGGTTTGAGCTGTGAAGGGGACGACTTATAGGCTGCCCGGATTAAGATACCTACCAAGGTGTCAAAACTAGAAAAGAAAGGGCTACCATTGGGTCAAGGGTAAATTACACTGGCACCCTTTCTATTTCTCTAAAATCACACTGACACTCCTTTATCACGAAAATCTCACTGCCCTCCCTCCCTTTTAAAATATGTATAACAGTTTAAGTCCATTTATTAGTAAACCGTCAGTCAACCGAACAAAAAATGATGACTTCCACAAAAGAAAGATTTGAAATGCCAAAATTACCCTCCCATCCCTTGCAACTTCTCTTCTAATCCCTAACCTTACTTTGCCTCACCTTAGCTATCACCACCATTACAAAACCCAACATCAAATCACAACCACAGCCACAGAACTTCATATATAACTATATTTATATATACACATCACCAACATGACAAAACCCACCATCAAATTAAACAACTACGATACATAAATTTTGTAGAACGCAAAAGGGTTCAGAGAGAGAGAGAGAGAGAGAGAGAGAGAGAGAGAAGGAAAAAAAGAAAAAAAAAGAGAGGGGGGGGAAGGTTTCAAACAGAGGAAGAGGATGGGAATGGCAAGAAGGTCATGATTTTTGTCTAAACTTGTCTGATACAAAAGCTCTATGAATATATGAATTTACAGAGCTTCAAACACAACAAGCTTAAGTGTATATGAATATACAGTAAGCATGAAAACCCAACAACAAAACAACTCCAATCACTGCCTTTGTAATTAGCAACAACCAACCATCCAATTCCATTCTACAAAAGGCAAAATCTAATTTCAACAATTAATGGGAGTTTCAACAATTAAAGAGTTTTAAACTAAAACAAATATATGTACGCATATCAAAGCTTCAATAATTAAAGAGAATTTTATTCAACAACATCTAGCTTCAACAGATACATTTTTATAAAAACACAAAATATATGTATATACATCTGTAACAGTTACAACCTTAATACCCTCCTGCACCTAACCCTTCTCCACTTGGTTGCAATCTCAAGGCCCTCACCATTACCCCCTTATGACCACTACAAACCCAAAATCAATCTCCCCATACTTTGCGTCTCATCCCCTCCATACATAATCAATCACTATTCCAAATCCTCTCCCAAAAGCAATCCCCCCCATACATTGCTTCTCATCCCTTCCATTCTCTCTCTCTCTCTCTCTCTCTCTCTCTCTCTCTCTCTCTCTCACACACACACACACAACACAAAAAATGAACGAAGAGAGAACAATCATCTATCATCTTTTCTACATTCATGACATGGCTCTGTCTCTGGCTCTGGCTCATCTCCTCTCTTCGACTGTGCTCCTAGAGGCTATAGGAGATCAATTAAACCAACAATGGGTTGACAAATGAGGACTGGATGGAAGAAGTTACAGAGGTGGTGGTCTTCGACATTGGCCAATAATGGCAAACAGTAACATTGTCTTCCCTACTCCTATTTTTTCTCTCATCTTCTCTTCTCTCTCATCAATTCTATATAAAATTTAACTAAATAAATAAAGGGCATTACAAGAATTTTGCCATTTCAATTAACAGTGTTTAATTGACAAGGGGTGGCAGTGTGATTTCATAGAATAAGAGAGGTCATTGTGATTTCAAAGAAATTCAAGGGGTGCCAGTTTAATTTACCCTTTGGTCAATGTTGATAGAGTGGGCTATCGTAGACATCGACTGCGGTTTATGATGGTGCGACCATGTCTTATTCCCCACCCCCTACCCCAACACATCATTCTTTCTCATAGAACATTCCCAAATAATCCAGACTCCTAAATTTCATTGACAAAGGAATCCTGAAAATGAGATTCCTATTCTTTTCCTTTTATTCTTATCATCTGATCAGAACATAGTCTCAAGACTGTCACTTCTCATGATCACCGAGTTCTGTATCCCAAAAACCCAAACATCTATACTATTATTAAGTGAAGGCCTCAGTTGAAGTGGTGAAGCCTTTGCTCTCCTCATGTCATGTGACAATGTTTTTTATTTTTTTAAAAGTTACCCAAAGAGGGGTGCAATTCTTGAACCCATGACCATAGGTTTAAGGTAGGAGGACTCATACCACTTAAGCTAAGTAGACAATATAGTACTAATTTCATTGCTATTTTCCTTTATTCTTACGTGTGCCACTCGCTAGTTCTTAGAAAGACCTAAACAAGATTTCTTAAATGTTGACATTATTTGCCATTAATGATAATCCATCCATTTTGACATTTTTCAGATTAGGTTTCTTTTACAAATCCCTCAGTCACTAGCAACAATACATTTAGTCCATGTTTGTTTAGGCGGATATGGTGTTAGGATTGGATTAATAATCCAACGAAATGCATAATCCCATGTTTGGCAAAGAAAATTGAAATACAAACTAATAATCCACTCAAACAAGAAATACAAACTCTCATGTATACAGGAAGCTTATATACTGGATCAACGTACTGGAATGGATTGTCACCGCATTTAGACATTACAGCGAGCATATGGGAACATGGATAGTGTCTTATCTCATATTTTCCACAACTGCACGTGGGTTGATTCATCCGCGCAACCTGTCTATTGCGACCTCGTCCACGGCGAAAAGATGTTTGCACCTCAAATACACGGCGGGGCCTATAAGACAATATTGATACAAACTAATGAAGTTCATGTTTTTAGGTGTAATTAACTTGACAACATAATAATAATAATTTGTTCACATTACAAACTAACCTGTCATACGATATCAACGTGAAACTATTTCCCCTTGCGATACCCTCCTCCATAGTTCTTTGCATCTCTCTAGGATATTGGAACTCATTGCGTACATCAGTTTCAGCTTGGGCTCCCATCTCGTCAAAATATTTGACGAGTCGTCGAAATGTAAATTCAACCATAGCTGAAATAGGTAAGTTCCTTGCACCTTTCAAGACGCTATTGAAGCACTCTGCATCATTACTGGTCAATACCCCCCAGCGATATCCACCGTCATATGCAAGGGCCCAATCCTCAGGATTCATCTTGCGGACCCAAATGATGGCTTCTTGGTTAATAGTCTGTATCTGATCTAAGTAAGCATTACACTTTCGTCGTTGATCAGCACTCCCTGCTTTCCACAGAAGTTGTTTGAGCTCCTTATTTCTGAACTGTGTGTTAAAGTTACTGCAAACATGTCGAAGGCAGTGCCGATGATATCCAACAAATTGGAGGGAAGGATTCAGCCAATGCCGCCTCACAGCAGCTAAAATACTCTCAGCTCGATCAGATATCAAAGTCACTCCCTGTCGGTCCATGACAATATGTTCCTTGATATTTTGAATGAAGAACGACCAAGACTCCAAACTCTCCCTGTCGACAACAGCGAATGCAAGCGGTAATATTTTGCTATTGGCAGTGACAATCGTTGCTACCAGTAACACACCAGTGTATTTACCGTATAAGAATGTACCATCTATAGTTATCACAGGCCTACAATATCTAAAGCCATCGATGACGGGTTTGAAAGACCAGAAAACAAAGTGGAAGACGGGCATATTGGTTGTATGCCCGGTATATTTGTGCTTCCATGTCACGATGGTGCCAGGATTAGATGTCTGTAATGCATGCATGAATTTAGGCAACTGTCTATATGATTCATCCCAATCACCGAATACCATTTTAATTGCCTTTGCCCTTGCATGCCACGCCTTCTTGTATGATATACTATAATTCATGGTCTTTTTTATATCTTCGATGACATTCTTAATTGGCATATCAGGTTCATTCTGCATACAACAATCAAATATGAGTTGGATTATCTGGATGTGAACACTATAAACAAACAAATATGTATATATATGTAAACATTTATTTTTTATACTAACCGCAACTTGTCCCAAAATATGAGAAGCAATGTAACTGGAGCTAATATTAGTGTGGTCCCTGTTCATTCGTGGGTATAAACAATGGTAAGGACCCCTGTACTGCTTAATTTCAAAAAGACCATGTTTTCCTACTAAGAGTGCCCGCAACCACCAACTGCAGTCGTGCTTGCAAGCAGACACCCACAGGTCTCGCTTGGAGGTTACGACCTTATACTCTCGATTATTTGTTGCATGGTACAATTTCACAGCATGTAGAAGTTGCTTCTTATCAACAAAAACCATTCCTCTGTCCAACTCTGGATTTTCAGCGCTCCAGATCCGGTTACGGGGAACGACATCACGGGTACTAATGTCAAAATCACCACCCATGTGAATGTTGTCATAGAAAGGGATTTCAACTCTAGGTGGAATGGGGGCATTTTCAAGGTCAACAGGAGCCTGGGCATCATATTCTTCATCATCATCATCATCTAATCCGCCTACTACATTTTCTTCATCACACATTTCATTGTCATCATCGTTTAGGGCGACATCAGGACCGTACATGTCACTGTCAGCAAACTGCACCTCATTCACTGTTTCAGCCATATTACCAGCTACTTCAACCGGAGTGGTATGATGGCTGCATGTGGGCACATCTTGTGTGTTATTGTCAAATTCATAACCATATCCACCATGTGAACTTGATTCTACACCATGGCCCTGAAATGACTGTTGTGTGTAGCCCAGTGGATAACATTGATCTGAGTCATACATAGGAGACTGAAACGCTGTTGTGTCAATCCCATGCGTCAGTAATGTAGTAAACGGATGAGAATCCATCTGTGTCATGTTCGGGATATTCTGTACAATCTCTTTCTCAATGTAGACTTCCAAACAATTTGGGGCTTGAAAATTTGCACCGATACTTAATACGGTGTTCAACGCCTCATCGTCATTGATCGGTAATATCTTGTATTTATTGTGTTGTTGCCACTGGCGATAAGGATATCTACATTTGAAGGTTAATCGGACACTTTCCCCGTAACTTGCCACCTTTGACGTAAACATCTCCTCTAAATTGCTAAGCGTGGTGCCAATTTGCACCGCATATATCCCTTTCGGCTCAGCATCATATGATACGCCTTCATCGGGATCCCGAATTATGTTTCCCCCCAGTAGAAAATAATTGGAACAGTGTCCATATACTTGCTTCAATTAAGACAAAAAACATTAAAATAGCAACAATATACTTATATCTCCTTGTACTTGTAAAATAATTATATGAAATTCTACTCATTCAATTACAATTACTTGTGACGCAAAAACTTTATTTAAGTAATCATCAATTATAAGCCAACAATCATTATTGATTTTTTAATTAAGATATGAGTTAAAATAATGATAATGCTTTAGATTTTTTAGCTTTTTAAGAAAAACATCTTACAACACATACAAAATTAACATCATGCTCTTCTGTTATGCTTTTTACATTACTTATTATGATTAAGATCATGCTATTCTGCACATTAAATATAATTATGCTTTTTACATTACTTATTATGATTAAATATAATTGATGTAAATTGATTTAGGTGATTGATAAATTATAAATCTAAGTAATTTACATAAACTTATAAGTGTAAGTTGTTAATCTTGTTACTTTGAGTGTAGGTAAAGTTATGAGTGTAGGATGACTCATTTGAATAAACATAAATCAAAATATGTTATGAGTGTAGGATGACTTAAAAAGTTATGAGTGTAGGATGACTTAAAGTTATGAGTGTAGGATGACTTAAAAAGTTATAACTTAATTGAATAAACATAATCCAGGCGCATAAAGAATAAGTCAATTGAATTTCGCTCAAGTGGATAAAAATTATCGAGAATGACTCATTTTATAAATCAATTTTTTTTTTTCATTTTTACAATTTTTTATTTTTTATCGAGAATGACTCATTTCATTCATTTTTTATTTTTTCATTTTATAAATCAAAAATTTTCATTTGAGTGTAGGATGAGTCAAAGATTTCAAAAATTATCGAGAAGGACTCATTTTTTCAAACATAATTCCTAAATAATTTTTTTGTTTTTTTTATATCAAATGTTTTCATAATAGCATTTTCCATGACGACTTCAAATTTTTTGCTTTAGATTAGTTAGTGTAGATCTAGAATGTGCTCTGTAATGTTTGATTTTTGAAATCCAAACAGACGGCGAAATATATATATGTATATATAAATATATGTTGGGTTTCAATTCTTTGCTAAAAATTCAAACAAGTGTATATGTATATATATAAAAATATATGTATTTATATAAACATACATTTGGTAAACAAATTGTTTCCATGTTTATATATTTGTATGTATATATATCTGTTAGAAGAAAAAAAAAAAAATTCTTTCCATGTTTGAATGTGTGTATAGAAATACATATATCTATTAAACAAATTTAGAAATTAATTTAATTGGATTTTATTTTCTTTGCTAGAAATCAAAATACATTTTCATGGGTTTCAATTCTTTGCTGAAAATTCAAACAAGTGTATATGTATATATATAAAAATATATGTACATATACAAACATACTTCTGATAAACAAATTGTTCCCATGTTTATATATTTTTATATATATACATATATCTGTCAATATATTTGTATGGATATATATCTGTTAGAAGAAAAAAAAAATTCTTCCCATGTTTTAATGTGTGTATATATATATTTGTTAAACAAATTTAGAAATTAATTTAATTGGATTTTATTTTCTTTGCTAGAAATCAAAATATGTTTTCATGTGTATATATACATGTATCTGTTCTGTGGCTGCTTTTTGTTAGAACTGTGGTTGTTCTTTTTTACATGAAAACATAATTAAGTATCTGTTCATATGTAATAAAGTTCTTTTTTAGATAAAGTTCCCATGTGGTTTCAAAAAATGTTTTCATGTGTTTAAACAAACTTCCCTGTGATTTTCTTTAGATAAAGGTCTTCTTTAGATAAAATACACAAACGACGTACAGGTTTCCTCCCCTGTGGTTTTCTCAATAAGAAACTTGAGGGCATTGTAAAAATTTTAGCATATATCTTTGATGACATCAGCAATTTCTGTTACTTTTGTGAACGAAAGTCAAAAAATAGGGAATCTGTACAATGTCAGGTAAAGTATGGGTGGTTTTTGTAATTATTAAAACCACAGAGGAGGTTCCTGTATTTGTCAAAAATCTCAAGGGAGGTGAGTGTAATTTACCCTCATAAAAAAAAATATATCAACAGATTCAATATACTTCAAAAGTTTCAGCCAAGCATTGTGAGGAGAAATCAACCAATACACTTCAAAAGTTTATAATCCATCCAACAAAACATATCTAAATGTCCAAAAATATCCAAAAATAATCCAACCCAATCATTCAAACAAAATACTAGTGTTTGATTACAGATTACTATTCAATGAGTCTATCTCCATCATATATCTCCAAAAGGAGGGGGAAAAAAAAAAGAAGAAATCATAAACATGTAAAAATAAAATATAGAGTTAGGATTTTTTTTTTCATGCAAAATAAACTCAAGAAATATTTTATTTTTTTTTTCCATTTTCCTAACTTCCCATCACTTTCATCCTAACCAAACTTAGCCTAAGTAAGTAAAATGAAATTCTAATGTTTATATTCGACCTCTAATGTTTATATCAATTTTTTTGTGAATCACTTCTAAAAAGTCATTAATTTATATCAAATTTATAAAAGGGAATGTCATGAAATTTAAGGAGGAAAAACTCGAAAATGAAATTCAATCGTAAATGGGGCATGAAATTCAAGTAAACTATAATTTTACTTAGTCAAACCAATTTTACTTATCGTAGGGGCATGTGGCATCAATTTTACAAACCGATTAGATTTGAATTCTTTTTTTTTTTTTTTTGGGTCAACATTCTAAGTAGTTAGATTTTTAATTTGTCAATAAAATTTTAGTGTACTACTTAAAGGGTCACCCATAGAAAATATTAACAATCACAATCACTCTTTAAAAAAAATTTAGTAAGAAAACGAAATATCTGACTTTTCTATTTTGCCATATCCCTATCTCCAAAATATATATATATTTGTTCCTGGCTAAAATGATGAGAAAATTTCCATAGCAATTTCTTATCACAAATTTTGTTCCTTACTTTTCAATTTCTTATTCTTACTTAACAAATTGAAATTTCGAACAAAATTATTTTGGTTACTTTATTAATTTTAATTTATTACTACTCCGCATCACCTAATTAATAATAATTTTTACAGCCAAATTAACGTTTCTCTTTCTTATGTAATTAATTAACAGCATTAAAATTATTGTAAATATTTAGCTGCATAGGACAAAGGTAATTTATTGGAATGACAATAAAAGGGAATGGCATGATTATTCCTTAAATGTTTCTTTTGATTCAAAAGAAACGAAAATATGTTTTGATTATTCCTTCAATTTGTTTTCATTCAAAATTTGTTTTCATACAAGAAAATTATTATTATTACAGATAATTAAACACATTCAACATTCAACAAATTATGAATTCAACAAATATGTTTTGATTCAAATTCAAAAAATTCAACAAATTCAACATTCACAAACTACCTATACTTAAAATATGTTTTCATTCACAAATTCAACATTCAACAAATTCAACATTCAACAAATATAATTAAAATTCAACATTCACATTCACATTCAACAAATTACCTATACTTAAAATTTCACAAATATAAACCATAACCCTAATTTATTCATAAACATTAACCCTAACCCTAACCCCACATTCATGAACCCTAACCCTAATTTATTCAAAAATATAAATCCTAACCCTAACCCCACATACATGAACCCTATCCCTAATTTATTCACATTTTCACAAACACAAATATATTAACAAATATAAACTCTAATGCTAATTTATTCGCAGTAAAGTAGATGATAGAAGGCATACCAACGAGAGAGACAGTACAGAGGGAGCTTGAGAGAGAGACAGAGCAGGGAGCTCGAGAGAGAGACAGAGCAGGTCGAGAGAGCTCGAGAGAGAGAGAACAGAGAGAGAGCACAGAGAGAGAGCTCGAGAAAGAGAACACACAGAGGAGTAAGAGCGAGAGAGATAGAGAAATCGTGAATACAAAACACGGGGCTGGGAGGATTATATACATGTTTTAAAATCGTGGTTTCTAACCACGATTTCACTTAACCAGAACAAATTTCCCCAAAATCGTGGTTACAAATTGCGAGTTCAGAACAAAAATTTTTTTTGATGAACTCGTGGTTAGAAACAGCGAGTTCAGAGCAAAAACCATTTGAGGTGAACTCGTGGTTACAAACAGCGACTTCAAAACAAAATGAAATCGTGGTTCTGAAACGCGAGCTCAGAACAAATTTTTTTTGGGATGAAATTAATTAAACTCGTGCTTGGAATGAAAGGAAAAAAAATTT